>CAIGRB010010966.1:54847-75467 GCA_903798255.1 Fraxinus quadrangulata
TTATAATTGTGGAATTAGAGTTGGACTTTAATTTAGCATTTAATTAAAAAATTAATTAAATAAACTAGCTAATTAAATTAATTGAATAATTTTATTAAATAATTATTTAATAGTTCCGATCCATTTGTTTAAATTAGTTTACTCGACCTTAATTGCTAGAAATTTAAAATATACATGTATATAATATTAGATATTATATAGGAAATCATTTATATGATGAATGTTTTATTAATGGATGATTATGGACTCGATAATGTGGATATGTTGAATGGTTATTTTTATTTTTGTTGTTTTATAGGTCTACGAGCTCTTATTTATTTTGGATCTATGAGTTCGTTATAATTTTATAGACTTACGTGTCCAATTATTTAGGCATACGTGCCAACTAATATATGATACATGTTGCAAGTAGGCTAATTGAAGAAACTAGAAAAGGAGGAGACCATAGAGTTGGAGCATTGTATGAATCAATACAAGTCCCCTAGGAACTCACCAATTAGTCTCATTTAGGCTCGGAAAGACTAGATAGTAAAGTCCATAATCGTCCACAAATGTATGTTTATTTGTGATGTATAATAAAAAATATATAATTATTACGATGAAATATTTGTATGCAAAACACATCGTTAAAATTACATTTATATCCGTCTTCTATCATTATAGTGAAAATCAGAGTCCTCAACCGATCTCATTTTGTTGAGTACACTCAAGGCCGATCTATTAGAGATATGTTCGACACTATGAAATATTAGATCTTTTTGAATGATGAGTTTGACTTAAACTAAAATTTATCTTTTGTTGAGTACACTCAACAAGATAAATTTTAGAGACATATTAAGCTAACACATAAGATGTGTGAAGATAAAGAGTTGTTCGCTCAATGGTTTGAGAGTTGTATAGAGATACAATTGATAATAGTATCTACCCAAATGTTCTATTAAGGCCTATTGATTACACTCAATATTTTAATATTACAAATGGGATCTCAGTCTATTGGGAGTCAAGTATAGATTCTATAAATTTATGTGAGAGAGTCATACATTTGAGTTAAACTATGGGAATATAATTAATTTAATAAAAGCCAATGTTAAATTAATTGATGCATTCTATATATTATTCTTTTACTTTTCGTCGTTTACATTTATTGAATCGTGAGTAACCATATATATTTGAGAGGCATACTGGATGTCAACAACCAAACCAAATTTTGTTAATTGGCACCGTAATCTGAGAATTGTTTTCAAACAAGAGAAAATTGGTTATGTCCTTGAGTAGCCATTTCTAGAGACATCTGCTGATGACTCGACAAAAGCAGATATGACTGCTATAATAAATATAGTGATAAATGATAATACTACAACATGTATGATGAATGTGACTATATCACATGAGTTACAAAAAAAACATGAGAGTATAGATGCTAACACGTGATTTTTCATCTCAAGTTGTTGAATGATGAACAATCACATGTGGAAATATATGAGATTCCCTAGCAACTATATCAGTGCATAATGGTAGAAGAATCCCCAGTCAATTGAGTTCAGTCATGAAGATGTTGACTACATTGAAGATGTACTGAAGATGTTGACTATATTGAGAAGTTGTCTCAATTGAGTTCAGTCATGAACCATGAATTAAGTATAAATTTGGTTCTGCAATCTCTGTCAGAGAGTTATTCAAGATTAATTATGAATTTAACATGAATAAACGCGAATTCACACTCATTGAGTTGTTGAACATGCTTAAAACTATTAAACCCAATATCTAAGTTTGTAGTAGAAAAATCTTAGTCACAAATTCCTTTAGTGAAGTCTAAATGATGCTTTAGGAAAGTAACCAAGATGGTTAAGACAGTCAAAGCGAATAAGACAATACCAAATATAATGACCCTTGTTATCATTTTCGAATGATATATCATTGAAAAAGAAAATGCAAGGTATAGGTCCACTGTATTAACTTCTTTGGTATTAGATACTAGATGTGGATCTCATATTTGTATAAATATGCAGAAACTAAATAGAAGTAGATTATTGTAGAAGGGAGAAGTTGACCTGCACATTGAANTGGAAAGGAAACTGCAAGGCTTATGTCTACTTCATTAACTTCTTGGGTATTAGACATCAGATATGGATCTCATATTTGTATAAATATGCATAAACTAAATAGAAGTAGATCACTGCGGAAGGGAAAAGTTGACATACACATTGAAAATGAGCAAATATTGCTGCATTACCTGTATGAGCGTACTTCTTGCTATTACCTTTAGGCTTAGTATTAGAATTAGAAAAATGTTACTTTGTACCCACCATTACTAGAGCATTAAATAAATTTCATATTTGAACATGAATTATTTTAATGTTAAGGACAATTGTTGTTCATTTTTATCATTATAAGATCTTAATAGTTATGATAAATTACAAAAATGGCATTTATATTCTAAATATTGAGTATTTCATAATGAGTATAGAAATCGAAAGGCATAAAAATGATAATTTGAATAACACCTATATTTTGAATAGCAGATTTTGTCACATAAATGGAAATGCATTTCCAAAATTATATGGAGATGTATATTTGGTTCAAATGATTTTGAATTTTGACAAATGTGAAACATGCCTGTTAAACAATGACCAAATCCTCTTTTATCTAAAAAAGGTGAAATATATGCACAATTACTAGGTCTAATACATATTGATGTATGTGTACCCATATCAATTAATGTTAGATGAAGTATCTCTTATCTTATCACATTTACTGATGACCATTTCAGAAATGGTCATGTATATTTGATGAAATTCAAGCATGACACTTTTGAAATATTTAAGAGATTCAAGCTACAAATAGAGAAACACATATGTAAATGTATTCTCACACTAAAACCCGATCGATGTGGAGAATATCTAAAATGGAGAATTTTAGATTATTGAAAAGAGAATGGGATTTTCTCTCATTGGATTCCTCTACATACACTGCAACATAATGATGTATTTGTAAGGAGGAATCGTAGACTATTAGATATAATGGAATTAAGAACAAGCCATGCAAACCTTCCAAAATCGTTTTGAGGTCATGCAATGATTGCCACGTGCTATACACTAAATCGTATCACATCTAAATCAGTTGACAAAACTCTATACGAATTATGGAAAGGTAGAAGGCCCAACTTATCTCATATGAAAATTTAGGGCGGTGACGCTTATGTGAAGTGCACTGAATCAGATAGCTTGAGAATGAATCCGATAAATGCATATTTGTGGGATATCTAAAAGAGACAATTGGATATCAATTTATAATCCCATTGAGAAGAAAGTCTTCGTTTCACGAGATACCGTCTTCCTAGAGAAAGAGTTAATTCTAGAAGAGGATAGTGTGAATAAAATAGAAATTGAAGATGTTCAAGAGTCCACAGATATAGTCGACCAAGTAGATTCTAATTTTGATCCCAGACTTGTTGAGGGACATATTCTTGATTAAGAAGTAGAGACTTATGAAACTCTTTAAATGTTCAAGAGATTCAAACTAAAAATTGAGATACAAATAGGTATATATATTCTCACATTATGATCTGATCGATGTGGAGAATATCTAAAAGGAAGAATATTATATTATCTAAAAGAGAATGGGATTCTCTAGTAGTGGATTCCACCACATACACCTCAACATAATGGTATATCTGAATGGAGGAAGCGCGCCTTATTAGATATGGTATGGTGCGATCAGTGATGAGCTATGCAAACCTCCCAAAATCATTTTAGGATCATGCGCTAATTGTTACAAACTAAATCATGTATCATCTAAATCGGTTGACGAAATTCCATACGAGTTATGGAAAGGCAGAATGCCTAACCTATCTTATATGAAAGTTTGGGACAGCGACGCTTATGTGAAGCGCATTGCATCGGATAAACTTGAGACTAAATCCGAAAAATGTATATTTGTGAGATATCTAAAAGAGACAATTGGATATCAATTTTATAATCTTGTTGAGAAGAATGTGTTCATCTCAAGACATGCCATACTTCTAGAGAAAGTGTTTGTTTTAGGAGATGACGATGAGAGAAAAATAAATCTTGAAAGAGTTCCAAGATCTACATATATAGTTGACCAAGTAAATGAACATGAGTCCAATCTCATACCTGCTGAGGGGCATACTCTTGATCAAGAAGTGGAGACCCCTGAGGACACGTCAGATCCCTGTAAATCTTGTAGGATCATTCGACCTTCTAGAAGGTATGAGTCCATGATTACTAATCAAACATTACTAATCGAGGATGATGAACTTACTAATTACTCAGAAATAAAGTCAATGTTGACTTGAAGTGATGGCAAGAGGTCATGGAATCCGAGATAGACTTGATGTATGTAGAGAAGGCTTAGACCTTAACCGACTAGCGTAATGGGATAAAACACATAGGTTGTAAATGAGTTTATAAGAAAATGTCAACATGGATGGAAACATCCCTACATACAAAGCAAGACTAGTATCAAAATGTTATCAACAAAGACTATGAGTTGGCCTTGATGAAAACTTTTAGCTTGTAACCATGCTAAAATCAATTTGGATTTTGCTTGCAATAGCTGCATAATTGTAACTATGAGTTATGACAAATGGATATCGAAACTACATTTCTTAATAGGAACTTACAAGAGGAAGTGTACATGACACAATCCAAAAGTTTTGAATTCAAAGAAGCCAACAAGATATACAACTTTGATCAATCTATATAGGGATTGAAACAAGCTTCTTGGAGCTGAAATCTTCGATTTGATGTGAAAGTCAAAATATCTGATCTTATCAAAAAAATGAAAACAAACCGTGTGTTTGCAAGAAGATAGTGGAAGCATTGTTGCATTCGTGATATTATATGTATGAGACATATTATAGGAAATGACGTCCATGTATTTCAATGGTTGAAATTATGGTTGTCGAATAATTTTTCATGATAGATGTGGGAGAAACAATTTAATCTATAAAGATAGATCTAAAAGATTATTTAACTCATCTCAATCTATATAAATAAAATCTTGAGAAGATTTTATATGGAGAAAATGAATTGAGAGTTCATGGATACACTGATGCTGACTTCTAGTCAAACTATAATGATAGCATATCTCAATTAGGATATTGGTTTACTCTTATGCGGTGTGTTGGAAAGATTCCAAATCGAAAATAACCGTTGATTTAATAATAGAAACATTATACATCATTACTTTAGAAAGCAAAAAAAGTTGTAGTCTGGATCAAGAAGTTCATTAATGAACTTAGAGTAGTTCTTAACATTGTTGATCACATGTTTCTGCATTGTGATAACAATGGAACCATCGTGTAAGCAAATGAAATAAGGTCTCATCAATGATCCAAACTTATGTTAAGACACTATTATCTCATTGGAAAGATAATACAATGAAATTACGTAAAGAAATAATGAATTTCCACAAGTTTTAAATTACAGATCCATTGACAAAGAGTTTTCACAGCATAAACATGATCGTCATGTAAACTCTTATGATATGAGATACACAAGTGATTAGATCCAGTGCAAGGGGGGTTTATAAGTATTACACCATAAGTCCAATCAATTTTGGACATAAACACTTTTAATAAATAATTAATACATGTTTATGGCAAGATCTATTATTTAATTGAATTAATATTTTAATAAATTAAATAATAGAATCCGTAAATTCAAATCTTAGTAATTTGTTAATCACAAGTAGTTGTGATTGTCAGATACAAATTACATATAACTGAATCTTAAATCGTCTGTGATCATATGTAATAACGAAATATAGATATTGTCATTACAGATAGACCATCACGTGTGACATTTCTTACTTGTGAAGTAAGTATCTTATCTCATAAGTTAAAGTATGGTGACACCTAAATGATCACGTTGATGTTTTGTTATAGAACAAAATATTGGAGACACATTGGGGAGATTCCACATGGATAACTATCTGAGTATCAGTGGNTATAAAACAAAACATTGGAGACCCGTTGGGGAGATTCCACATGGATAACTATCTGAGTGTCAGTGGTTAATCTCTAATGTTTGGTAGTGGAATTAATCTTTTGACTTGAGGTCATCATAGTGCCTTATATGAGAACAATTTTATTTTGGTGATGTTGGATGTTGCTTTGCCAATAGTTGCTAATACGATATCATTTGGGTATATCAAGAATCATATGAAGGTTGTGAATGATCAATAGATGATTCTTCATTCTTAGATGGTAAAAGATTATGATCTATATTTTATTCATTTAATTTAATAATGAAATACTTGACCAAAGTGTACTCATTAGTCGAAAAGGAGTTTTCGACTTACATTGACTTAATAGTGGGATGAAAGATGTGATGGATAATTAAGATTGATAGATATTCATATCTCGTAATTGATCAGATTATATTAATGAAAGGATTAAAGTTTCACGGTAAACGAACTAGTTTGGTTCTGCCATACCACATGACATTTTTAGTCACATGTCTTGCCCTGGTATATTGCTAGATGTTAATTTGGGACGATGAATGTGAATTGATGATAAATTAAAAGAGATACTTAATACTTTAATTTATCGATTTTGATTAGATCAAAATAATAATTCACGTCGTTAGATATCGTTACCGAGAACCTGATGGGTCACAAACAAAAAGAGAACTAGAAGAATGAGATTTACCAATGAATTAATTAACAAGTGTTGGGCAATTAATTAATTGAGTTGCTTGTTAATATGTCTGAATTAATTAATTAGATTAATTAATCAATTGACCAAATTTAATTAATTTTATTAATTAAATATTGGACCGGGTTAAGTTTAAGAGACGAGTCAAGTTCACTTTGACTTATATTAATAAGCCATTAGGGTTTCAGAAAAATAGAACATAATATAATTCATATTCTTGCTAACACAAGAAAAGAGAAACCATAATTCTCTCATTCTTGATCCCTATGTGGATTTCCATTGGAGGCTCGACAATTGGACAGCTATGGATTGCAGATCGCGATTGTTTTTGTTCAAATATCAACAAAATAGTTTGCAGAATTTAGCAAATGTATTATTCTAAACACAATTTCTATCTAAACAGAAAGTAAATCCTTGGTGAGAATTGAAAAATTAATTTATTTCCATTGTATATGTTAAGTAAATCCCAACAGTTTCTTCAACCTTTATTTCTCCATTTTTCAAATGATTGTGATTTTACTCAATCGAAAGGGATAAATATTTTCTAGGGTTCGAAAATTATTAGGAATTGTTAAGAGAGAAAACGAAATGTGCCTCGAAAGAAAAAGAAAGAAAAAAAAGCTTGGAAAGAGTGGAAAATAATGGCCTCATCGCCTATTTATATGAAAATCTTTGAAGGACATGTGGATGGAGATAACGAATCATACCTATTCTTTGAGAGTAATGATATTTAGCCCGGTTAAAACATTAGTCTAGATGACGTTAATGTGGTATTAAATGATAGGTAATTCCACATTTCATTTAGCATATCATCTATTGCCACATACAATGGAATTGTAACTTCAGTGGGGCTATATAACATTACTTATTCTTTAAATTTTATTTCTCTTCAAATTCGTTTTTAACTCTATATTTTTTAAAAAATATAAATGTTCACGTAAACTTATAATTTTTTCTATTTTTCAATCACAAATTTCAAAAATATCATTATTTCCAAAATTTATTCTTCTACACCAAAAAATGGGCTCATAGTGATATTTTAAAATTTGAGCGAAATATTTAAAAGAGGTCTAATAATTTAGCCCCTATTTGAGACTCATTATTCTCATAACTCATTTTCTCAAAATTCATTTACAATCACATTCTTCTAGAAAATAATTTTACACATAAATTCAAAAATTCTCTATTTTTTGACCACACATTCTCTAAATAATCATTATTCAAAACTATATTATCCCCAAAACTTGGGGCTCAAACAAAGGCTTAGCGATTTTTCGAGTGATATAAATATTTTTGGAAATAAAGATTTTATGATTTTTTTTTAGAACGTGGGATTAAAAAGTAAAAAATTTAAGAGTCTACGTGCAAAATTATTTTATTAAGATAATATAATATTAGAAATGAATTTGAAGAAAAATGATTTTAAAGAATCTATACCATATGAGCTGATTTTCCTCACTATGATAATCGAGGAAAAAACTTTTCTACTTATTTTTGCAAGTTCCTATTATTTGATTATGTTAGTAACGAAAATTATGATAAATATATGTCAAATGCATTGGTTCGCACTAAAATTTGAATTTACCAAATCTTAGCAACTTTTTTGTTTTCACAATTTTTTTCTTAAATTTCTCCCACCTTAAGTGAGACTGGAATTCAGTTAACTGGTAAGACTGTGCTCTTACCACTTGAGCTAAGCTCTGTTATACAAAACTTTAAGTGAATATTACAGTTCAAATGAAACTCGAAACCCTATTACAAAAGTTTATCTCCTAAAACTACTGAACATCAAAGGATCACAGATTGAAGGCTCAGAATAAGGTACCCTAAAGTCTTAACACCATGAAGCCCAAATTCACTCAAGAACTCTCACGATACACAGTAAACGCGAAGCTTCTTCTATGAACCAAAAGAGCTCAACGCTATCAACAACAACACCTGATCTTTTCACCTAATTTCACACAGAATTCACACTCAAGAAACAAATTCAAGAGATCCTCACAGCAGAAGAAGAAGATGAAAAGAGAGAACACAAAAGTCTCCAGAAACCCTCGAGAAACAGAGAAAGAATGAATTAATTAGAAAACCATTCAAATACCACCAAGATATCAAGGCACCGAGATTGGTAGCAGCTCATCTAACGGCCCAGAGAGAAACTAACACTTTCAACAATGGAAAAACAACTAAAGTTGCATCAGCCAAACACGTTTTCCTTACTGGACCGGGTATTGGGCTTGGGCTTCATTGGGGACTCTTCAGTTTAAGAATGGGCATTAGTATTTGGGCCAAAAGCCATATCATCATTGCCTAAAGTGGGCTGGATTGGCATCACAGCCTCACAAGCTCTTATCCCGTTTTCATATAAAATTTATATTATGATTTAAACAATTTTTGTGAAATGAAGGTTTTATACAAATAACTTGGGAAATAAAAGAACTGCGTTAATTAAGAGATTTGTTTTATCAAAAGATAAACTGTGCAACGGATGTGCACAAGAGATTAAAGTAATATTACATGCTTTAGTACGTTGTAGTTGTAGAAGAGGTCACGCAAAATTATACCAGAAGTAATGTTGGTGGCTTGTTACTAAAAGCTTGGAGATTGGACTTTTGTAAGTGACTTTATGGTTTTTCAGGGGAGATAGAAATTCGGAGTTATTTCGTCACCATCACCGTCAGCAAGATAATATTATCCATGAAGCTATGCGCTCTCTCTCGAAGTTCAGAGAAGTGAGGCAAAGGTTTATGGCAAAGGGATTTTTTAATCCTTAGGTTAGTTTACAAAAGCAGAGATGGAAATCACCACGAATAGATTATTTGAAGCTTAACGTTGACACCACTGTGTAAGAGGCATGTGATTTCTTTTGTAGGGGATTCATTTGCCGAAATGACAATGGGGGATGATAGCTGCCCGGACAAAATCCAAGAGATGAAACACTTCACTAGTGGTGGCAGATGAGCCCTTTGGCTCGGACAACCCATGGCTCGACTCGAAAAAAGCTCGACCCGAGCCAGTTCGGAGCTTGTTTGTACAGCCAAGGCTCGGGTCAAGCCTCAAAATGAGATTTGGCAAGAGCCAGCTGGCAAGCTGCACGAGCCCGGATACGGGCTAGTGTGGCTCGTCTTTTTAAACCGCTTGCATAATTAAATTTTTTTTTTTTTTTTTTGTAAATTAATGACCACTTAGTTTGTAAAATTCAACAACTTGCATAATTACTTTTGTAGTTGATAAATTAACAATTAATTTTTTGTATATTTGAGTAAAAAAATTTTTAAAAAAATCGAAAAACCCATGAGACGGCTCGCCCGACTTGAGCCAAGCCTGAGCTTGATTCGAGTCCAAAAAGCTCGAACCTTTTACGAGCCAATACCGAGCCTCGAGCTTGGGCTCACGAGCCAGCTCGGCTCATTGAAACCATTGTACCTTATCCTGTATTGGAGAATGTATCGTCATATTAGAGGGATTCCAATTCGTAGCTGAACGACAACTAGTGTTATCTTCTTTGGCAATGGTACACGTGTATATTGGAATAAATAGATCGATGCCGAAGTGGAATAAATATATGTTTTGTGCAACAATAGCGATGAATAATATAGAATCAAGAAAGAAAAACAAGTAAACAACACAAACATTCGTGCACCAGAAGAAGCAATCTTTCGTTGTATTACAGATTTCACGTCATCCATGTCTGGACTAACATGCTCATTCATCAGATGGAGTGCACATGGCGTTGCTCACATTCTCGCTAAGCATGCTTTCTCTTTATTTCAGAATAGTATGTGGGTCATTCAACCTCCAAGTTTCATAGTAGACACTTTATTTTTTGATATCTCTGAATAAAAGTCATCTTAGTGGTTTATAAAAAAAAATGAGGCTTTCTAAATATAGAGAAAGTCTAGGAAATTTTGATCATTTCCAATTTCTAAATCATCCATATAATGGCACTTTGTGCAGCCTGATTAATCAAAAATTAAGTAATAGAGCTAATGGGAAGCGGAAAAGTTTGGAATGGACGATGATTTTTCTTTTTTAAAATAATAAGAAGTATGCCTCTGAAAATTTCCATCTTGATAAAATCCTGAGTTAGACGGATTGGTTAAATAGAAAGTGTTAAAGTATAAATCACACATCGAATAAATGCAAAAAGTATTGTTGTACTACTCCACTTAACAATATTGACCTTTTAAGATGGATTTTTAAGTCATAATATGATATTGGATCTCATTAAGATTACAGGTTAAGAGCATTCTCAAGTTATCCCTCCCAAAATTGGACAAAGGAATTGAAATATGCAGACTGTATTTTGTTGATTCTCAGATATGTAGGCCAATACTGTTGTGCATGAACGGAGATTGTACTGTAAATGAAAATGTTTATGAGGGTCTGTGTTCTCATAAATTATAATTGTGAAGCAAAATCCACGAATATTGAAGGTAGTTATTTTAAAACAAGCTTTTATTGTGCACTATGCAGAACCTTTGATTTAAATTATAGGATTATTTATTTTGAAAATGTAATGCGATTTCAACTTGCTACAATTAAACTAAGCTTGAACTGCCTCAATTTTAGTGAACCATTTTTAGTTTACGATTATTCACTACTGGTGGTTTGCAAATTCCTTTAGATGCTTTTTTCCATAGTATTTTTCTTCTTTTTGTGTTTATCAAGTTTTTAGCTTCTAATGATCTTCAAATATTCATTGGGAATAATGTTTCCTTTGTTTGTCATGAATAAATATTGATAAATTAACTTTCTAAGTTTGCTTTCTTCACCTTTGCAGTCAGATTGTTATATTAGTTGCGATCCAATTGTTTTAACTCAATCGGCTTTCTTATAATCTCTTTTGTATGAAAAAAGTTGTAATCTATTTCTCAATTTTGATGTGTCTTGTCTATTGTTCCATATGATATCATAAACAAGATGCAGGATCTGAATCCTCACGTATGTTATGAGCTTCGTGTCGAGCAATGTATAAAAAATCTTCCTATTTGAGAATTTAAATCTTTGTAGATTTAAGATCATGGACTCCTAGTGGGATCATCCAGATGGGGTGCTAATTTTCTACACATAATGATAAAATTATAATGCACTTAAACTTACGAAGTATTAACATAGTATGCAGCAAGAAAGTGCACAAACATTTTCAAAGTTAGTCATCTATGTCAAGGAGCAAGATTATGGTTTTAATCTGAAATGCTATTGTTCACAAAATACAGAGAACTGCTAAAGTTATATTTGAAAATGTTCAACAATAACAGAGTTCAAAAACAAAGTATATAACTTGGATAATATTTCTCTACACAACAACGGCATAGCTAGCCACTATACAACATCATATCAAAAATATCTTTAATCTAGGAAAGCTGAGTCTCCATTCTAGGAAGACAAAAATTACCTATACAAGCCTAATTTGTAGTACACCAGCTTGGAAACAATGAGCAATTACGGAATAGTCAATTGTCAATGCCCCCTAGAGTTGGTGCATAAATGTCGCTCATGCCTAACTCGGGAGACTACCATTAAATGCTTGGCTTGACACTGCCTTAGTAAGCACATCAGCAAGTTGGTCTTGAGATCGAACATGAAGCTTTTCAATAAGCTTTGCTTCTAGTTTTTCCTTGATGAAATGCTTATCAATCTCAACATGTTTAGTTCCATCTTGTTGAACTGGATAATAGGCAATATCACATGCTGCCTTATTATCACAGTAAAACATCATAGGACTGGCCTGCTCAATATGTGGATCTTGTAATAGATTTTTTATCCACAATAATTCGCACACTGCCTTAGCCATTCCTTTGTATTCGGCCTCGACACTTGATCTATCCACTACCGCTTGTTTTTTACTTTTCCAAGTAACGAGATTCCCACCTACAAATGTGAAATATCTAGATGTAGATCGTCTATCTTCGATTGACCCGGCCCAATCCATATCAGTATAACCTTCTATTTCCAAGTTATCTCCTTTCGTAAACATAATACCCTTTTATTGGGGATAACTTCAAGTAGCGCAAGATATGAAAGATGTCATTCACATGTTCTTTGCTTGGGGAGTGCATAAATTGGCTCACAAAACTTACCGCATAAGCCAAATCAGGCCGAGTATGTGCAAGAAACATCAACCTCCCAACTAGTCTTTGATATCGTTCCTTGTTAGTAGGAACTTGATCCGAATGCTTGCATAGTTTCAGATTTTATTCCATAGGAGTGCTAACCAGACTACACGCTGTCATACCAGTTTCATTCAATTGATCTGAAACATATTTCCTTTGAGACAAGAAAATACCTTTCTTTGATCTTGATACTTTAATTTCAAGAAAATACTTCAACCGATCAAGATCTTTCAATTCAAATTCGCGTGCAAAGTGGTCTTGTAGTGCCTTCTTGTCTTCCAGATATTTCCCAGTCACTATCATATCATCAACATACACAATAAGAGCAGTAATACTTCATTTGTTGAGCTTCAAGAAAAGAGTATGATCAGAGTTACTTTGCTTATATCCAAAAGTCTTCATAGAACTCATGAACCTTCCAAACCACGCTCTAGGCGATTGCTTTAAACCATACAAGGCCTTTCTCAATTTACAAACATGTTTTTTATCCTCAAACTACATATTACATCAGGGGGTAGCTCCATATTCTTTTTCTTGAAGATCTCCATGCAGAAATGCATTCTTCACATCAAATTGGTGCAAAGTCCAGTCAAGATTCACATCCAAGGTTAATAGAATTCTAACAAAATTAATTTTATCCACTGGTGCGAATGTTTCAACATAATCAATTCCATAAGTTTGAGTATATCCTTTGGCAATGAGTTTGGCTTTGAATCAATCAATGATTCCACCAGCTTTGTATTTAATGGTGAAGACCCACCTACATCTGAAGGGTTTCTTTCCTTCAGGTAAGTCAATAACTTCCCATGTTGAGTTCTTTTGGAGGGACTTCATCTCTTCATTCATCGCTTCCTTCCATCTGATATCTTTCAAAGCCTCTTGCAGACTACTAGGAATAGATACAGTAGATAATTGATTCACAAATTATTCATTTTCCTTTGACAATCTATGGTAAGACACAGAGTTACTTATGGGATAGGAACTAAGAACAAGTTCATAGTTTACTCTAAGTATTCCTCTTGTGACTTGAATAGGTGGCACTTTCAGGTGAGGTTCAAGATTTACCTGAGGTCCAAACAAGGAATCGGCTTGAGAGAGCAATTGGTTAAAGGATACTTTGTGAAGGGGTGAAGCTTGCACTTGTGACTCTGCAATACTAGTAATGGAGATACGGGTGGAACCACCTTATCGTGACTATTCTCATCCTCCAAAATGTGCTCATTTGCCTCATCTGAACATTCACCATTGTTATCCAAGTTGTCACCACTTATAAATTCCAAGTTGTCCAAAGAGTAATTCAGAGTCTGCATTCATTTCTAATCTCCCCCCGAAGTGAAGACTCGGGAACGGAATAATACATGTTATTTTCATGAAATACAACATCAAGAGTAACATATAACATTCGAGAAGGGGGATGATAACACCGATAGCCTTTCTGATGCTATGCATAGCCAACAAATACACATCGCAGAATTTGAGGTTCCAGCTTATTTCTCAAAGGTTTATGGAAGTGCACAAAGGCTACACGCCCAATTATTTTAGGTGACAGATTTGGAACAGTATGAGCACTTACAGTCTTATGAAGGACAAATAAAGGGATCTAAAATTGTAAGGAACTGGAAGGTACACAATTGATGAGATAAGCTGTAAGAGTGATGGCTTCACCCTAGTAACTTGTGGACATATGCGAAAAAAGCTTGTACAACTTAAAGGAGATGACGTTTATTCGCTCCGCAACTCCATTTTGTTGAGGGGAGTAGGGGCAAGTTACCTGGCTTAAATAAATAAAATCAAAGTATTTTCATGAGGATTAGGAGTTTAAAGATAATGTGTAATGACATGAAAATTTCTTGGCACGCGACTCTCACTATTTCAACCACTCTCCGATTGGATCCAAGGTATGATATGAAATATCATTCTTTTAGCATGATTATGAGTTTTCTTGCTTCATGTTATGTACCATTATAAGTATGTCAAATTTAAGTATCCAAAACTTTTCAATTAACCGAGATAATTTCGAAGATGAAATTCTTTTGAGGACAAATTTATTTATTTTATATGCTATATTTTTATAGTTTGAAAATTTGAGGAACTAAAGTAAAATATGTTTTAAATTCTTATATTTTTTGGTCAAATAATTAGATTTTGATAGAGGGAAAAAATGTATCGATCTTGGACTCTTTTTGTAACTTGTAATTAATTAGAAGTTTTCGACAAGAGAAAAAGTTATTTTGAATTAGACTACATCAAGTTAAGTCCGATTAAAAGAATAATAGGTTAATAGAATTGGTGGGGGCTTGCAATATTAATTAAGTAAAATTCTTTTCCTCTTTTAATTTCTATGACACGTGATTTTTATTTGATATGAAATTAATAGTGTAGTACAATTCAAATCTCACTTTTTGAAACCAAGTCCATGTTGGCCACGTGTCCTCTTTTCAATGGGATGATTGTACCAGAAAACTAATAGTAAAATATACTACTAACTCTACCATTTGAACCAATTCTATCCAATTTGTGGTGGTAGTGGTACACGATTTTGTATTATTATTGCACTAAAATTCAATTTGCCCTTGTTTGACATTCATTTTTTTCTCATTCTCATTCTCTTTTTTTTTTTCTCTTTTTTCATTTCAACTACACATTCTATTAATAAAATAATATTACACACAAACCCAAAAAATTTTCTTACTTTTTAACCACACATTATTCCATCAATCACTATTCCAAATCAAATTCTTCCCACAAAATGGGTGTCAAACAAGGGCAAAATACTTATTTTCACTATAAATATCACATGAACTCAAGTGAAATTTTCACCACAAAATATTTATTCATAGACACGGTCAGAGAGAAAAAGAAACATAGGAAAAGGGTTTTCACGCACATTATTTTACAACTTTTCAATAAACGAGGTAAGATACTTTTGTGTAAGTGGTTTATTTCCTTATGCTTCTATATTCAGTAATTTATGCATGAATTGTCAAGGTACAAAATTTTTCGAGAATTTAAGATGACCTAAGATGGGTGTGTCGCTTGTCACTGATATACTATATAAGAGAAGAGTGGTATGAAATGTATAATTTATTATTATATAACTGTGTATGAAAACTGTACGTACCTTATTAGGTATTTTAAATACTCACTCTTACAATAATTTCACAGATCAGTGCGGGTCGATTGGATCTGTGGCAAAATGGTGATGCGAGCTGCCAAGTGCGTCGAAGGATAAATAAACTTTAAGTTTTTTTTTTTTTTTTTCCAATTTCCTTAATTTCGTTCAAGGACATGTTTATTTGATAGTTAGTCAATTTTGTTTAATTCAAAAGATATAATTTTCATGTTTTGGACTAAATTATGGATATTATTTATTTTTCTACAAAGAAATAAAATGTTTATTGTTTCCGTAATGAACATGAATTGAAATAGATTTTTTAGTAAAACTCTAGGGTTTATGAAATTTTTGAGGTATTACAGCCAGAATCTAGTTTCAGGTGGGTTTGCTGTTATTGAGGCTTGCACCGACGTGCCATCATGGCTAAAGGCTATGAGTGATCAAGTTCACCATTAAATATTGCTCTTTGAGTGGCATCAGAACGTACATATGCATAAGTATCTTCAAGATCCGGTACTGGGTCCTTTCGGAGAATCTCACCTCAGATCTGCTCAAATTCTGCATCTAGTCCACTAAGGAATATGTGTACATACAATCGCTCAACATATTTTTTATATGTGATAACATCATCAGGATCTTTCATTTTAACTTTATTACAACAATCCATTTCATGAAAAATTTCGACGAGCTCACTATAATAGGTGGATAGAAGACGACCAAGCAGTTTGGTAGAAAAGGTCCATCGATTCCGTGCAAAAAGTTGTGATTCATCTGACCCATCATAGAATGCTTTGGTAAAAGCATTCCAGATTTCATGTGCGGTGCGCAATCGAAGATATCAGATTTCATGTGCGGTGCGCAATCGAAGATATCGCTTCATAATCTCCGGCAACATAGAAGTTAGCAACCATTCCTTAACTTTTTGGTTTTCAGAATACCATTTCATATAGGAAGTATCTGTCTCCTTCGATGGGTCAATTTTGCCCTCATTATACTCAAGCTTCTCACGTAATGCGATCTACTGTTGGATATTTTCAACATATATGGGGCCACACGTTATATATCAAAATGTGCGGTGCTATTATTTAAATGATATTAGTCAATTAAAGTGATCCGCTAAAGATGTATTATGACTAATGGGTATTAGAATTCATGGAATTATAGTGTAGATACCGGAGTGTTATTTTAGATTGATGATGGGTCAATTTGAAGCAACTGAAAGATAATGACTATTAAGTTACTATTACTATTATTTTATATATTGGTTATGGTCCTCAATTGTTGGTGTTCTTCAATTTCTCTACATCCCCATCATTAGAGATTAAATCAAAAGGTGAAGGGTACCAATCAATTGGAAGATCCTAATCCATTCAGGCAAACAATCAGTCATCCATAGATTCAGGTATGTTTGTAGTTTTATTATTTTCTCAGATTCAACATGGAGTATGAATTTTGATTAGGGTTTGTAAGGATTTAATTAATGAATCTATAATCCCTATTGTTGAATTAATCTATCATCTACATCTTCAATATCTGAGACCATACATCATAGTTAACCTCAGTAACAATAACTCCGGCTTGGAAACTAAAGTTTTCTTATGACTATGGATAACTGGTATAGGTGATTCGGCTTTGTTGTTATCTATGAGAAAAGGGTATATGGGTATTCAGATTAGATGTTCTAGCTCTGATTCCAAGTTCAAAAACAGAGTATAAAACCTGGATAATATTTCTCTACACAACAACGGGGCATAATTAGCCACTGTGCAGGATCATATTTCTCTAATCTAGAAAAAAATATCTCTAACCTAGGAAAGCTGAATCTCTAATCTATGAAAACAATAATTACCTACACAGGCCTAATTTGTAGTGCACCGGCTTGGAAACAATAATACAATAACGAAATAGTCCATTGTCAGAAAACAGTGCATTTTTGCTTTGATTAAGACTTGTTAGAGAGTTTTGAAAGGTTTGATTAAGTGCTCAAGTCAATCAATGTTAACTTGCAATATCTAATAATGTAAAAATCAAGTGTTTAACACACTTGTAGATAGTCTAATGAGAGGAATAATAATAAAACTTAATGTGGACGGCTAAAAAATAATAGAAGATGGGGGAAGAATGTAGAAGTGTTCAATTTATCATTTGAGACAGACAACGTGCTTTTGGGTTAGTCTAGAAGAGGTCTAAAAGAAATAAAGATGAGATTTTGGTTATGGTTTTACTTGTGATTATGTACAATAAATTAACAGAAAAGTGGATTTTTTAGATATAAAACTTGCAAATTTGTGTCAATGCAAACTTATATTTGTGACATTAATTTTGCCATTTTATTGCATGCATGATATAAACAGTACTAATTGTCCAACTAAATGACTTTCAGGGCTGCTGAAAATTGTGAGAGATAATGATTATTGATAATCACTTTATTGTAAGATGGATCAGATGATATCAGCTCAACCCCGTGCCATTCTGAGCGACCTTCTAGGATATTGCTTTAAAAAACCAAAGTCAATTTAGAGCATTTCTAGGCAAATCCTATTAGTACAAGTTTGTATGTATATATGTATCTTTTGTATTGTGATCTGGATCTCCTGCGAAGAAGCTTTGCAATTTTGAGACAATTGTGGTGACATTGGCATTTAGAGTGAGGTAAATTGACGCAGGGTGAAAGAAATAATTCAAATGAAAACCTTAAAAATGCAATTTTTGGAATCTGCCAAATTATTAAAAACAAAATGAAATCACGAAATTATTATCAATGTAAGATGCCTAAAAACGAATAATTAACCATTTATTTATAATGATTTGTATGAAAAACTAGTTTAAAAGAATTAAAATTGAAAAGAATTCGAAATAAACTAAATGACAAAAATAGCAATAAAACTTTAAAAGCAATTTTCAAGTTTTGAATGAACTCGGATGCCTAAAATCCATCATATTTCACAGCAAAGTAGCGAGTTCGGTCTGGCTCATCGTTTTCTTTTCGAAAAGGTCTTATGAGCCCAAATTGAAGCTCGAACACTAAATCTGCAGTTTCCTTTTTACCCTTTTTTCCTTTCTGGTCCAACTGTTCCTCAATTCATTCAGCCATCTGTTCTACATCATAAATTTATTTATTCATGAAGGAAGAATGCATGGTTATGATAATGTAATTTCTGTACCATTTCAAGTACAACTAAAAATTTGATGAGCACGCACATTTGCATATAAGAAAACTTTTTTATTCCTTAACATCGTTTGAGAGGAACCAAATCAGGTGATGAACCTATATGTAAGAAATTATGACCTACATGTCTATCAAATTACGTCAATATTTTCAGTTAAGGTAAATGACCTAGATAACTAGTTAATGCTCTTAAATAATCATCCAATTGTTGTCGTTGCTTCAAGGATATCCATATTTGGCATAGACTCCTTTATCGTTCTATCAACACTATTGTTTTTGAATTAATGTTTCTTTAACAAGAAGAAAATTAATAATAGTAATCACTCCTCTATTAAAAGAGGCGACCTTGGATTCACTATTTATTTTTGTCACATGAGTTTTAACACTTGCCATGTTCTCATCCGGTTTCACTACAGTGAATTGGTATTATTTGTTGACCAATTGATATTTCAATTCCAGTTGATATTTTAAATATCTTCCTATAAATATCTTCTGTGAGAGAGGCAACACAATTACAATTAGCAATTTATTCACAATCATATACACCAATCGTCATATTCATTACTTTCATGATTCCAAACTTTTTTACTCTCACACAAATTTTCATATTCAATTTTGTGCTTCCAAACCTGTATCGTACAGTAAAATAGTAAACTATCTCCACAACTTGTATCGTTCATTATTCGTCATCTTCGGCTTGAATTTGTCGTGTGTGAACTTACGAAAAACCAAACAAAACTCAAGATTCTCGCGCAGCACAAAGAGTTAGAGAGTTTCTCCTCAACGTCACTATAAGTTCTTATATAATAAGTTAAGTTTGCTATAACAATATTCACTTCCTGCTACATTAGAATATATTTAGATGCAAGTATTTAGTTTCTGTATAATATAATTATTTAGAATTCGTGGCACACAGATGTTTAATTCATTTTTCCACATAGATGTTTAGTTCATTTTGCTTCTACTAAATGTTTGTTTGTTATTGTAGAATTCTGAGTTTTTGGTATGTATGGATTCTAATGTTTTCCAGTATAAAATTATTATGATTTTTAGATTAAAAAAACTAAGAAATTAAAAAAAAAAAGTCGCGGGCGAAATTAAACTCCGCATTTGAACTCCGCATACTCCACACAGATGCGGAGTTGAACTCCACATAGTGCGGAGTTGTGCGGAGTTACTCCGCATTATGCAGATTTGAACTTTGCATCTGTGTGGAGTTAAATAGTAACTCCGCACTGTGCGGATCAATTTTTTTTCCCAAAAAATTGAACATTTCATTATTCTAAATACAATTTCACTTATTAATAATTTAATTCAAAAACCTTAATAAAATTTATAAAAGCTCACAATTGTTGACAAATCATATTATATAATACTAGAAAAAATCATTCCATACATACATGAAAATCAGAAAGCCCCATGAGGGACGCGGTCCCCTCGACCCCCGCGACCTGACTTAGTAGGTCAATCCCCTAACTCATTTTCTCTCTTACAAAATTCATTTTTATCACATTAACTTTTACACTTGACCTCTTTTGTAC
>CAIGRB010010987.1:9471-45778 GCA_903798255.1 Fraxinus quadrangulata
TTACTACTTCTTGTTCTGTCTCTGTCTTCAAACTTCAGAGCAAAAATGGCTCTCTCTACAATCTCCTTATTACCTACAAAATCCATTAATAAAATCTCATCTTTCTCTCTCTCTAACAGAACCCACAATTCTCTCCAATTTTCTTCAAAGCCCTTTGCTGTAATATGCCAGTTGGAGGCTCAAAATGGAAACACTGCTAAAGGTAAATTTATTAGTTTATTACTCCAATTTTTTAGATAATTTAACTGCAGATTTTCTGGGATTAACACAGGGATAAAAATTGGAAATATAGAAACAAAAAAATGGAGAAAACTTGTTTCAACTGCATTGGCAGCTGCTGTGATTGGATTTAGCAGTGATATGTCTGCTATGGCTGAGCTCAATAAGTATGAAGCAGAAACCCGAGGCGAATTCGGGATTGGATCTGCAGCTCAATTTGGTTCAGCTGATCTCAAGTGAGTTCTCTTCAAAATATTTGTATCTTTTTCCGCATTTAGGGGTTTCGGGAAAGTTTATGATTTTTTTTTTATTAATGTGTAGGAAAGCAGTTCATGTGAATGAGAACTTCAGGTAATTCTTCCCTTCATAGCATAAGGAAAAGCTCAGGAAGTAACGGAAATTGTACAATTAAATTAAGTAACAAAATAAAGTAAAATTTGTCCTATGAGACATATTGGTGTTTTGATGAGGACTATCGAGATTTCAATAGTCTAAAGATTTGTCTAAAGATTAGTCCAATGATGAGAAGTGTGCGATTACTCTCTTTTTCTTTTATCATAGATCAAATTGAAAATGGAGGACATATTTGGCATGCAGTATTGAATAATGTCCAGACACTACAATAGACATGAGTTGAGCTTCTTTCTTATTTAGTACTATATACAATTCACTCTAGAAGCGTGCGTATACTTGTTTTGTTTATCATGTTTCAAACTAAACATCGAGGGCATCTTTGGTATGAACTATTGAATATGACTAGACAATACAATAGGCCTGAGTTTAGCTTCTATTTTCTTCTTGAATACATTTGAATACTATGCAATCCACTCTACTAGAAACACCCCCTATGATTTCACAAAAAAATGTGGTAGTAGCTAATTAGTGTAGCAATTTCAAGAACATCCTATGTTCACAGAATAATTTCTACTATGCATCGGGTACTCAGTTGTATCATGGACTTGTTTCGGTGAAGATATGCTGATATCTGTTTGTTATACAATTTGAATTCTCTTCTTATGGATTGTTCCAAAGCAGTATTCATTCAAGAATTATAAACTGAAACTTTTAAAAGACTTATGTTCATATTATTACTTGAAATGACTGATACAGAAGAGCCAATTTCACAGCTGCCGACATGAGGGAATCAGATTTCAGCGGTTCAACTTTCAACGGTGCATATCTTGAGAAAGCTGTTGCATATAAAGCAAATTTCACGGGTACATATCCATTTCCCAATATTTCATTTGTATATCATAAACACATTTTGCCATAAATTTAAGACCTATGATTCACCATTAGTCTGACCCCACTTTCTATATTTCCCCATGAACATCTTTGTGTAGCCATCAAACAAATAAAGACTGGCCTTTGAGATTTAGATTTGTCCGTGGAAAAAGCTCAAGCTTTCACCTGTTGTTCTTAGTAAGATAGGTAGCATTTATTCCACAATTTGGAGGATATGATCGAATGCATAAAACTTTTCTTCGTGGATGAGGCATCTTAAATGAAGTGCCTCGTCTTTTCTCCAAAGTACTTTGTTCACTAATCCAAACTCCATTCTGCATTCTCGAGCAAAGTACTTTGTCCACTTATTTGTGTAAACAGATCTTTTTGACATCATTATTACTATGTTTTACGAATTGGCTTAATACATTAGGAAAAGTGCGGATTGCCTTAATTCTTCTTGAATTAGACTTATCTATGGCACTGGAACAGGGAAACTCATTTTTAACAAGTATCTTTTCCCATTCTCTTCATTACGAATTGATATATCAGCTGTTGACTCAAATTTCAATTCTCAGTAATACTGTGAGAGTTGATTCCTAAAAGAAACATATCAAATGAACACGTGAACTTTGATTTGAGAAAAAAATCAGATGCTAAAGTGAGAAAACTCGCACGATTTTGAAAACGCAAACAAACATGAGCAGCCATCTAATTTTCTGTTGATTCCCAACAATTCTAGGAAATTAAGCAAGAAGACTCATAAAATACTGAGAATTGGTGAATAATATGGCCTTTAAAAGAGGGGAGACACAGAAAAAATAATCTACAAAAATTGCCATTTTGAACCCACTTAAAAGCAGGATTAGCCCAATAACTTGGCTTAGGGACCGTTTTAATATATTTCTTGCCCTGCTGTTCATACCTAAAGACAATGCACAAAATTATGTGAGAAGTATATATCACGACACTTCTAGGGAAAAATCGCTATTTGCATGAAGAGGGAGGAATTATTACATATGAAATCAATGACGAATAGGAATGTGAAGTAGAATCTCACCAGCCTGTAGTATAAAAATGGTAATCACTACCAATGAGAAGTACTCTATTGTCATGATTCCCCCATCATTATCAAAATAAGTGTGACATTGTGCAATGAAGGGCCTTTGCATAGTAAAAACTCATCAAAACTTGCATAATAGATGAGTCTTTCGACTAGCTCTTCCATATTGATTAGGCAAACGACTCTCCCACAAAATTCTTCGACTTCGTCGTCACTCTAGAAACTGACACCTTAATAATTTATGTCCATGGTATTGTGACTGCTATATAATTCAATGCTAAAAACTTGGACAGAGCAACCTTCGTTCCCTAATTAGGTAGACTCGTCAATTGGAGTATTAAACTTCGTCTCTCCTTTTCAAATGAGATTATAGCCATTATTCTTCATATTTTGCTTAGTAGATGGGAAGTTATTAATTCATTGTAGGTTTCAACAGGTGCAGATTTGAGTGACACGTTGATGGATCGCATGGTAAGCCTTATAGATCCCTGTAACATATTCCAAATTCCATTTGATTGATTTTCTATGCAACAAAATTATTCTTCATGAAGATATTGTTGGGAATTTACTTAATCATGTACAGTGGAAAATAAAATAATTTCAATTCTCACCAATGATATGCTTAATTCGTGTTTAGATAGAAATTGTGATATGAATTATACCTTTTGTAGATTATGCAAACTCCTTTACTGATTTTGGAGCACGTACAATCACGATCTCTACAATTCACAATTGTCCAATTGTCTAGCCTTCAATAGAGATCCACACATGAAACAATAATAAAAGAATTATGATTTCTCTTTTCTTGTGCTAGCAAAATAATGAATTGTATTTTGCTATATCTGAAACCCTAATAGCTTATTAATATAAGTTCAATTAGGGTTGGTCAGTTTTTAAAACTTAACCAAGTTCAATATTTAATTAATCTAATTAATTAAATTTGTTCCATGAATTAATTAATCAAATTAATTAAGTCGGGCCTATTAACAAGCAACCCGAGTAATTAATTGTCCAACACTTATTAATTAATTAGTTAATCTCATTCTTCTAGTTTTCCTTTTGTGTGTGACCATTAGGTTCTTGACTACGATGTTTAACGATGTAAATTATTATTTTGATCTAATCAAAATCGATAAATTAAAAGGGGGTTTAATTTATCACAAATTAACATTCGTCATCTCAGATTGACATCTAGCAATGTGTCAGATTAATACATGTAATGGAAAATGTCATGTGGTACGACAAAACTAATTTTGTTCGTTTACCGTGAAACTATAATTCTTTCGTTAATATGATCCGATCAATTATGAAATATGGATATGTGTCAATTTTCATTATCGATCATATCTTTCATCCCACTATTAAGTCAATGTAAATCAAAATTTTTTTCAATTTATGAGTACATCTCGATCGAGGATTTCGTTATCAACTTAACTGAATGAAATGTAGATCATAATCTCTTACTATCTAATAGTGACAAATCCTCTATTGATAATTCAAAATTTTCATATGATTCTTGATATACCCGAATGATAATGCATTAGCGATCCTTTGAAGAGCAATATCCAATATCACCAAAGTATGACAATTTTCATATAAAACACTATGATGATCTCAAATCGAATGACCAATTTCACTACTGAATGTTAGAGATTAACCACTGACACTTAGATAGTTATTCATATGGAATCTCTCCAACGGATCTTCAATGTTTAGTTCTATAACAAAACATTCACGTGTTCATTTAAATGTCACCACAATTTAACTTTTAAGATCCACTACCTACTTCACAAGTCAGAAATGCTATGTGTGATGGCCTATCCGTAATAACGATATCCGTATCTCGTTATTATTTACGATCACAAATGATTTAAAATTCAGTTATATGTAATTTGTATCTCACAATTTCTACTACTTGTATTAACAAATTATCAAGACTTGAATTTATGGATTATATTATTTAATTTATGAGAATATTAATTCAATTAAATAAAAGATATGCCATAAATGACATACATCAATTATATATTAAAAGTTTTTATGTTCACAGTTGATTGGATTTAGGGCATAACAATTACAGATATATTAATTGTTAAGAAGTAATTGTACAATTTACCATTTTCTTTTGCCGCAGGTTCTTAATGAAGCCAATCTAACAAATGCTGTCCTAGTGAGAACAGTCCTGACCCGCAGTGATCTCGGGGGTGCTATCATTGACGGTGCTGATTTCAGTGATGCTGTTATTGACCTTTCCCAGAAACAGGTATTTCTTAAAGTTATTGTCCCTTTTTCCAAACTTTTTCGATGATAATTCTGTTCATTAATGGACTGCAGATGCTCCGTACATGTATACCAAAATTATTAACGTTGATGACTTAGCTAGTTGATGCTAATGATAAGATAAAGGTTTTATTAATTACTGTTTTTCATTGGCAAAAGCCTTTGGACTTATAGGCTCGGCTACCGCGGCTGACTTCCATATACCTAACGTGGAGAAAGTTAGGACGCTGTTAGTTGCAGCTTTTGTTAAATTTCATTTGTTTAATCTGTTAGTTACACGATTTTAATTTTCTAAGCATTCAACATGCTTCTACTCACATGTTAATGTTGTACACATTTATGTAGGCTCTTTGCAAGTATGCAAACGGCACGAATCCAATAACAGGAGTAAGCACCAGAAAGAGCCTGGGATGTGGAAACAGTAGACGAAATGCATATGGCTCTCCATCTTCCCCTTTGTTAAGTGCTCCACCTGAGAAACTTCTCGACCAAGATGGATTCTGTGATGAAGCCACTGGCCTTTGTGATGCAAAGTGATCGTTCAAATCAAATCAATGTAGATAAACATCTTGGAATGGAAAAGAAATCACTGCTGTCTATTACATGTTCGTCTTAATTTGAAGTTTATAGTGCATAATAGGTAGAGATATGCCACAAACAGTTATGATGATGTTCAAACCTCATTTGATTGAACTTAAGAAATACATTGACACCATCCTACATTGGTAGACATGTTGAATTAGTTGTTGTCTAAATGGTGCTTTTCCTTTTCTATTACAACATGAGTAGCACAGAATTTCTTGGCCATCAAATGTGGTCCCAATTAATGTGAACAAGCTAATTACAAACCCTGTGAAGATTCATAATTTGGGACATCAATAGTTGAAGTAATGATTAGGCATGGAGTCTTATCTTTCATAAGTCCCTTCTCTTTCTTGGCCCCCCAACAATTTGCCAACGATAACGATCTGCATGTTCCACTGTTGGGGTAGTTGCACAGATCATAGTAAGCAAGATCTTATTTTCTAGTCTTATCCAACTCCAAGAAAAGATGCAGGTAATTCTTATCGACCCCGCAGCCGGCCACCCCAAAGGTGGTCCAACCCCTTTTGCACTTCTGGTTGTAATGTGTTTCTTAGGGTTGCGATAAACTTTCCTCAGCCTTCCCCAGCCCCTTCGACACAAACAAATTTCAAAAAATAAATTAATATATAAATAAAAAACCAGCACTTTCTACTTGGATGATGGGGAGGCCTCAAAATGAAAACTGATCAATGATTAAAGGAAGAAATCAAATTGCTTGGTCTCTAATTGTTCTTTTCTAAAGTAGATCAAGGTGAAAATCTCAAAATGGAAGTGGAAAACAAACAATAACTGCATATGGAAAGAAGATGAAATTTTGTCAAATTTATAGAGAACATCTTTCAAGACAGACATTAAACAAGTCCTATGCAGTGAAAGTTGTATGAGCAAACACATGATATGGACAAGATTTTGGAGATGATTAAATGATGAAACTGGTGGAATGAACGACTTCTACAGATTGTGTCGTCGTTTTAATAATTCGTGCTTTATAGGATTGCTAGCAATGAGGGAGTGGAATGAGCTACTTGGTCATCGAATTTATGTAATAACTAACTTGCCAAGAGATTTACTGATATTGCAAGATGGTGGTGAAAGACGTGGTGCAAGATTCTAGGGCTAACCTACTCCAATTCAGAGAATATGATGCTGTCCAAGATCCAAGATGGCTGGAGGATTGGGATGAATTTATGATTTTTATTTCTTTAATTGTGTTATTTTAATAAATATTGTTCTATTTAATTACGTTTTCGTTTATGTTTTATGGAGAGTTTAGGGGCTTATGTTTTTTGAATTTTTTGAATCAAATTTTTTGAAATTTCTCTTATTTCTTTGCCAATAATTAAATGTTCTTCTAAATAGATGAATCCATTGACATTCTTTTACGAATTAACAAGTCTTGATTTTAGGTATCAGTGGACACTCATCTTTTAGCGAATTTTCAATTGGATCACTAAACTTTAATTTATTTAAGTTAATGAATCACTAAACTTAAATTTAGTTTTAGATTACAACATTGTATCGCATTTTGTCACGTACTTTAAAATTACAAAAATTGCTTAATTAACAATCATACCACAACTAATTTTCCACGTTATCAATACTTGGTAACCTAGAAATGAAAATGGTAAATGAGAGTTATGACAATATTTTTAGATCACAAGTTTAAAAGAAGTATTCTTTTAACACTTTTCCGATATGGCATAGTGGACAACACATTGACTACATGGAAGATTCATTAGATTATGGTTGCTACTACTAAGCAATTTTCATCAATTTGAAAGAAAAAAAGACAACGGAGCACTGAAATTTGAAACAAAATTGAGTTTGACAACCCAATTGACACCAATTTAAATTTAGTGACTCATATGAGATTTCACTGGAAAGTTCATTGATCACAAATAAAATTTATACCCCTTGAGTTTGAGTTCAGATCTACGTTCTTTTAATAATCATGTATATTTAAAATAATTATAAAAATGAACCGTGCTACAGTGCCCGCATGGATGACCGTGGGGATGACCGCGCGCGCGCACACATGGGGGGTCGGGATTATTTTATTCACGTGGGACCCGTGCCTCGACTGTGAGTGTGTGGTCATCTCCGCGATCACCGGCATGAGTCGTTTAGCATTTTTCTATAAAAATACTGAACAAAAGAGAGCTGTGAGTTATGGCTGTAAGAAGGGTACCTTCAAAGTACAATGATGTCGCATGGACATGTACCACCTCGACAATTTTATGAAGTTTACTTAGACAGGAAACAACATTTGTTCTAAACCCTAATTATTATTCAGTAATAAAATTAATTACTCAACACGCTGCATCAATGCGCATGTTCTGCTTCATTTGCCATTTGCAGAATTGCTCTGGGAATCCATTACTCCTTTGTCTACAAATAATATAATAATAATGTCTGCATTTTCATAATGCTCAAAACCATGTTCAACAGCGGCTAGAATAAAAGATAATGAATCAAGATAAACAACGTGTACGTTATTGAGATATATACTTCACTAACAAAGCATTCGCATGGGACTTGGAGAAATAAAGCGAATGAAAAAAATTAGATAGTTATGGATTGTATACGACTCGATAGATGTTGAGTACGCGTAAGTGGCATGTGGTTGGTGTTTTCGTAGTTTTGATGGAGCATGAGGATACCATGATCGATCTCATATCTTTCTACCCAAATATAAGTAAACGTGACAAGGATGCTTTTGGATAAATACATATTGAATATTGTGAAGAGGCTATGAACATTTTGAATTTAGGATTGAGTCATAAATATATAGAATATCGAGTCTGAAAAACTTCACGAACCAAAGAGAAACTTTACTCGACATATAATGACAAGGAATATGACTATATATGTAATTATGTAAATTTTCATTCTACATATATACGGGGTAGATAGGACACAAGAGACAAACTAGAATTATGCTAATAAACAGGCCGTGATGCAAACTATATAAGTATGTTTTAACCTTAAACTTGGTAAAAACACGTCTCTGTGTGTGTGTGTGTGTGTGTGTGTGTGTGTGTGTGTGAAGGATAATATAAAGAGGGCATTAGAGCACGCTGAATGATTATGTCGCATGTGCAATTGTCATTGCTTGGAATAGACATTGATGCTTTGAATTCAACCCAAGTAAAAATCATGTCCTAAGTCAAGAACGGCTGACAGACAACATTATTCTATGTTTCTTATTCTTATTGCATAATTATTTATATGAATGGAAGATCTGATTCCCTTTTGGGAGGTATAAATTAATATAAAACTAACAGAATTTTGAAATGTACTGCAAAAAAAACAAAAAACTGTATTTCGTGGATTCTTTCCCTTACCTCTTAATTAACTTCCAAAACTCTTCATCTTTTAACCAGGAATTCTTGAGCTACTGATGATGAAAAATATTCTATACGACGAAGTGTGAAATCTCGTACCATTCCTCCTTGTTTCCTTTTTTTTCTTTTCCCTATAAAAATCCCGTGCGCAGTCTGCCTTATTTTTTCTTTCTATTCTTATTGCGTGACTTGAGCTCTGGAACTAGCACTATGAGTGCCTCCGCGTCTTCCAGCAGCAGAGTTAGGTTCGACCTTGTTGTGAAGACAGTCTTAACTTCTTAACTATATGTACGTAACTCGACATATAAGACATCTTCTTTCATGTTCATTTTCTAGATATTTTGGTTATTTTTCTGCATCTTAAACCTAATGGTTGATAACAGTGTAACAATGTCTTCTCCTTCTCCTTCTTAAGGCGCCATTGTTCCAGCAGAAAATTCATGCAGAGCTACAAGTGTCCTCATTATCTTAGATATTCTAAGTTTTACTATATATTAGTTCATGTAACATTTGGTTAACCATTCCAGAAGGGATAATTTCTTGAAATTTTTTTTCTCTCTAGTTGTAAGTTGTAACAACTTAAAAATTATCACTTTTAGACCATATTAGCCAGCAAAATAGGATTGAACCTTCTTTTCTCTTGCATATCATATCTGTAGAAATTGTTTTAGCCTTATTCAGTTTCTCATTTGTTTTTCAGTTATGAGAAAAAAGTTGTGTTATGTTTGTGACTCAAATTCCATGTGATTAGGAATTGTAGTTCATGGACGAAGTTTAGATAATTTTGGATTAAAAGTCCGGATATATCCATCAAATTTTATTATAGATTGACAGTTTGATTGGGATAAAGATTTTGGAATTAAGGACTCTACTTCATCCATAACCCCAAAATTTGGCTCATATAAATACTACACAGGGTTTACACTCTTCATAGACTCAAGATATCAATTAGATCATTATTATATGCATTAAAAATTTGAAAGAATTGTTTAGATTTAGATTGAGATTAAGAGAATCAAATATTGTAAAACAATTTTAGTTTCTTAGTATATGTAATAAATTATCTTCCTCTTCCACAAATATCTTGTTTTATTTGTGATTCATTATTTTTATATTGTCCATATTTTCTAGTCTTTAATTATTTAGTTGGATTCTCAACAAGTGATATTAGAGCAATTATGGTATCTTGTTTGTTTCCCAACATTTTGAAATATGATTTTATGAATGAAGATTAAAGTGGCAAGTAGGTCAAACTTTCCCCTATAATTGTCTCAATCTGTTAGTATTTTTTAATTTTGTTCTGCAATTTACAATTTACTTTACTTTTTAGTAGGTATCAATAATTACTTTACCTTAATGGAGTTTTGAATTAAAAAATAGAAAAAAAATAGAAAAAACGTCTCTAAGAAGATTCTGAAAACCAAAATTCTCCTCTCTGCAAGAACTTAGTTGCATGACTATCTAAGGGATATACAAGATCAACATTATCTTAATAGTGTAGTTTAATATTGTCGATAAGATTTTAAGGTTTATAAGCTTAGGAAGCTGTCATTTCTCTGCAGATATTTCATTTCTTTTCTGATCTTTCAATGTCTATGTATATCTCCATTGTATTCCTCCACTACGAATGGTCCATCAGTAAATTTCCATTGCTATTGACGCGCATTCTAGTAAGATCTTACTAAGATAGGAAAGTGAATTATTCTCTCTAAAAATCTCATGGTATCAGAGTCTCACGAGCGATTATTTACAAAAACAATTCACATAACCTACATCGAAACTGTTCATACCAAAACCTCTCTAAATATAAAAATCCTTTCATAAATGCACCATTTTCTTGGCCGAGCTTAGCCCTAATTTTAATCCTCACCGAACCCAAAAAGAAAAGTGAAGTTAATAAAAAACAAATCCTGAGATACAATAAAGGAAATACATATTCATCGGTCTCATGGATGTGCCACCAGCACTATGCTTTACAACAATGTGCACATACATATTGGCAAGTCTACTTGATCTGATCATAACCAAGGTATATCGCAGAATTAATTTTGATCGAGTTTTATTGAGTACATCAACCGGAAAATATTCCTTTTTCCATCTATTAACTGTTCTTTCTTGATATAATTAGTTTAGATATTAAGGTTGTTAGTTCCAGAGATCAACTTGGGAACTGGAGGTGCTTAGGCAAGTTCTGCAGCCATACTTTGTGCCTTCAACTCATTATGCATTATGCTCATTTTGTTCAGAAAGGTGATCTGACGGCTCAGTCGAGTAGGCATTATCATTTGTAGCATCATCTTGGCTTAGTTGAGATGCAACGAATTTGTCGAGCACTCGCCAATCAGTTATTTGATCCACTGCAGCTTGATCATTGCTGTAAATCTCACCAGTGTGCAATTGATTATTTTGTTGCATATTTTCTTCATTTCCAAGTGATGAGAACTGCGAAACACCACAAGGGATTATCGAGCTACTGGCTGTGGATTGTGGAACTTTCGGACTTTCTAATTCGGGAAGCTGGAAGAATGCATCATGAGGCATGTTGTATTGCAACTCGAGTTCTTGTTTGCAGGTGTAGTGAGGATGATATGAAGTAGTATAAGGTTGAGATATTGGCCTCGAGAAATTAAAATCGGGCATGAAAGAAACTTGATCATCATACCAACATAGGGATTCATGCTCTTCTTCCTTCCTTGTTGTCGCCATTTTCTTCATGAACACCCTGCAAACTACCCATCCTTCTTCCTGCAGGTCAAATTCAAAACTTTCGTTAGGCATGCATTAACATTCTCCCACTCGAACATAAGCATGTTAATCATGCTGATTCATCTAGTCTAAAAGCACAAAATGTTATTTGTAATTTTATGAAAGGTTGTACATGTGCATGTATGTTCAAATGAGTAGAATTTTGAGAATAATATTATTCATCATATATGTAAATTTTAAGACCGTCAACTATTATCCAGTCTAGCGTACCAATATTCTATTCACATTTAACCATGCGCGTATCAAACCTATAGATTAGTTAGATACTTGCCTGGAGAGTGCCATTTTCATTTGTTTCGAGTCGATACTCATGCATTATCCAGTCTGATTTTTGTCCATTTGGGGCTCGGCCTTGGTAAAATACCAAGGTCTTTCTCATGCCAACCAAACTATGCTTAGAATAAATTGCCTTGTCTCTTCCTGTAGCTTTCCAGAATCCTGCTTTTGTAGCTCTATTTGTACGAGTTCCGGATGGATATTTCTTATCTTTATGACTAAAGAAATACCATTCATTCTGTTCTTCAGTTCCTATCCTGCAAAGTTCTGTTTAAATTCAGGAAAAAAAGAGAGATTAATAAGATGTCATTTTCAAAGTTAAAAGAAATAAAAAAAATGTCAAAACTAAACGAATATAACAAGAATTTATAACAAATTAAGCGTAGTGGGCTAAAAACTAAAGGAATTAATGACCATAAAACTAAAAAAGCTGTATGTACCTTGAAGATCCCATGGCTCGATTCTGTAAAGATCAATGTCTTTTATGACATCTAGGTCAATTCTTTTCGAAGCAATTTTTTTACGGAGGTAGTAATCAACTAATTCTTCATCTGTAGGGTGAAACCTAAATCCAGGAGGTACGTGCGAAAAAGAATTCATATTTTGAATCTAGCTTTATATCTGCATTTTGAGTAAAGAAGAATGTGAGTTATATATCGAAGTTTGAGAATTTATGGGGAAAAAAATGTATATTTTAGATGTCATGCAACTAATAAATGTCTATGAAGATAGTTAGCCTATTATCATAAGCACGGATGGTTGAAAAGTTGATACTTTGAATAACTTCGTCTAAAAGTTTTGATTATTAAATAGAAATACATTTAATTTGTATTTATATCTTTATTACGCCCTCCCACGTGTAGAAGAATTATTTTCATCAATAACTGACAAGTAAATTTTTCATAATGCCATAAAACTTCAATTCACGACCTCTTTCTTGCTCAGATATGAACATCTTTGTAAGACGAGGCCTCTTGGTGTATGTTATTTGCTAATGATATAATACATGCAATGCCACTTTGGTAATAATCAAAATAAAGATAATGGAGTTACTACGGAACGTGATCTATCCAAAAGTGATAGAATTTTGAATCCGTGTTAGATTATTAAGAAGGAATTAGAAATTGAAGATTGTAATTAATGATTAAGATTATAGCAGATTAGATGAAATGGAGAATTCCTACAAAAAATTCTCTGTGTATGATGATCTCTAGAAGGTTAAATGGTAAGTTTATGCATTGACTATCGAAGTATCGAAGAATGATCCCTAGGCAAACCTAATGAAAATGAGGATGCACACGGATGTGTAATTACATCAGAATAAAGAAAAGAAACGAAATATATGTTAACGATTAGATGTGGCATAAATCAGTAATAGATTAGTGAAATGACTAAGACGTATTTTGTATAAATCTAATGAGTTTCACACATAGAGGAATGTATCGATCTAACTATATGTTTGTTAAGTATTCAATTGCTTTAAACTTTCAATACGTCTAGCAAATACGAGAACAACGAGGAGAAAAAAGATTCATGTAATTGACTCTAAATTATTGAGACAAAGACTTATGAATTTAGTTTTGTTGAATGTTGATGAAGATGTAGGTCTAAACTTTCTTCCATATCTTGAGATAAACCCAAAAACCTAAACAAAATTGACGAGTTGAAGCAGAATGAAAAGAAAGGGAAACACATCGAGGGAATTTATTCTATTATCAAAAGAGAGTGAAATGAAATTGAAAAAAAAAATAATAATAATAATAACAACATTAAACATTGGGTTTTCATATTTATAGTACTTCATGAATCCTCTTTGTATATATGGAGGAAAAGCATGCAACCTTTAATTACATGAAGATGTAAGTAAAACTACTCAAGTTTGCTTTTGCTTGAGGCAGAGATGTGAATGAAGACTACACACAGAGATGGTTGCTCCACTCATAAAGTAAAACCCTATAGAAAAATAATATCATAAACCAACTTTAATGAGATCAAGTAGCCAAAAGAACCATGGAAATTTTTGGCAAAAATCTCAATTTTATTCAGAATTGATGGAAAAAATTAACATTTCTTAACTAAAGAATTTATTCTTTCAGAATATTTTGAGATTGATGGATAATTTATTCGTAAATTAGAGAGATCTGGATTGATCAACATCCAAAGAGATTGAAAGAAAAATGGGAATAATATTGGAAAAGTTCTTGACTAACTTTACGTATCTTGGAGATGTCACTCTAAAATTATATTAGACAATTAAAACTCATTGTTATAAAATATGCTAAAGAATGAAGCCTATAAACTAAGGAAAAATTTCAAAAATATGTATGAAAACTATCGAATGAAGAAGAAAAAGGATATGGAGGAAACCTCGATGGTCGTCTATAAACGAAAACCCATTAATTTCACCAACCAATCCGGTTCGATCCGACTCTTGCTCACAAACAGTCAGTGAAGAAAAGAGGAAAATACTTTGAAGCTTTCTTGTCAGTTTCTTGCAAAACTTTAAGCCCTAAAGAAGAATTTTAGGGAAGAAAATGTTCTTCTTGGGAATTGAACTGACCAAGTTCCAAACTTTGACACTTTGAATTGTCAAAGAATGATCAGATCCCGAAAAGGAAAAAGAGAAAAACGTCTTTTCCTCAAATTGGAAAAGACAGAAAAATGGATAGGGCTATATAAATATAAGCCAAGTTAAAGATGAATATGAACTCTCCCCCTTCATCAATGTGTGTGTTGTGTGTGTTCTCTTTGTATATAAGCATTTATCACCTTGTGTTTTTAGTAGAAATCTGGATTGCTGGAGAAGCTTTTCGCCGGAGAAAGTGGTGGCAGAATACTCCTCCACCACCGCCCACCAACAAGTGATAGAGACCAGTATTCTTCCTTCTTTCTGTCTTCTATATTATATTGAGCTTGCTAGAGAGAAAAGTGTGGAGGAATGTTTAACTAAGCCTTTCTAGAGAAATCAAAAACTAATAAGGAGACTGCATACCCTACCAAATACAAAAAGATTATTTAAATAACTAAAAAAACTTTTATCAAAAACAGTATAAATATGCTTAATCTAATAATAACACGCACTCTTTAAAGATGAAATAAATAAAGAACGAACCTTAATATAACACACAAAATGGTAGTTTATTTGAACATACTAATCTTGGGAACTGAATGCTCGTTTGAATTCTAGATAGACCGATTACTCATTTTAGCTACTACATAAAGATTTAGGGTTCAAGAAAAATGATGAGTTTACAAATATCTTAAATATACTTGTTCAAAATTTATATAATTTAGATTTTTATTCGACATAGTTTTGCAAATGAGAGTAAGATTAACATTTTTAAATTTTTGATATTCGATTATTTCTTGTTTGCTAGAAATGGAATAGAAGACAATGAAAAAGTTATAAAAAAAAAAATTAAAAATAATTACAATGAAGTATTCAACGTTTTAATTTGTAACACTCGGATCCTGGACTAGACTCTATACGTGGTTTTAGTGATAATTACTTTGTCATTGTCATTTCTCTAAGTTGTGGTCACAATAGTATGATTTTTTACTCTCAAGAAAATGAAATCCTAGCATCATGATAAAAGAAAAGGGAAATTCTAAAATATGGAAGAAAATTTCGTTTGAAGTTTCAAACTTTCGCATATTGTATTATTTAGATGCTCGACTAATTTTCTTAGTATTCGTGTATTCAACTTTTCAATTCTACAATACTTGAAGTTTTCACTAAAAATTGTCCATATAGATTTAAGTACTACAAAACTAAAGTACAAAAGACTCAATATCGAGAAAAATTATTGAAGATTCAAATAATACAACTGACGAATAATCTAAGCTTAATTTTATCGCTCATAAGTAAATTCTTTAGTAAAGAAACTATACTAAGAAAGTGCTTTTTTTTTTTTTAATTAGCTTATTTAATACAAAGCACAAAAAGATATAAGCTTCCCCAAGGATACACTCAATTTAATATTTAAAACGTGTTCTGATGCCCATTCTGTAATTTTGCATCAAGAGCCCTTGACCCCACAAAACCGACGCAATGGACCGTGACAGTGACTGCTCTCCAAATTTTATTATTATTTTGATTGAATTTTTTGTTTTGAAGAAGAAATGAATTATCAAAATGTGAAAAGAGAAGAAATTCTTGCGATTCTAATTTTTATTTTGGAGCTCGGTCTAACTTATATCTATCAGATTTTTATGAGATCTAGGGAGCATGTGTATATGACAACGATAAACAAAAAAAATCTTTTAATCTTTTATTCATTATAATTACGAGAAAATCAATAGTTAGTTGAAAAGAAAATTTGAGAAGATGTTCAAGTTTTGACGATTTACATGCATTTAACTCCTCAAAAATTTATAGGTGATCAAATTTAGCTAGAATGAAGTGAGCCTTGATGTATTTTTACTTGCTTAATAAAACAATAATAATTAAACCATATTTTTTATTTTTCTTTCTAAAAGACTCAAAATTAGGAAAATTTGCAATATCAGTAGGCAATCTTTCGGACAAATATTCAAGTGGCAAGCAAGTGTGCAATCTTTTGAAAAGAAAAAAATTGCTAATTTTTTGTTTTAGCTGTGCAAGATTAGTTTTCAAGAACGATAATATCACTTTTAAATCATCACATAACCCTTATATATCCAATTTTATGAAAATAAATTTGATTCCTAATAAGTGCATTTTGTACACTTATTTAGGTCGTTGAATTGGAATAGATGTCAATGATTTTTAAGAAGTATGGCTTAATTTTATATAAATTGTGTTTCATAGGTAACTATCGATGATCTTGGTGGAATTGGAGGAAAACAAACAAAAAAAAGGGCTAAATTGCATCAAATTCAAAGTTCAGGGCCTAAAGTAAAACTAATAGAAAGTAGGATCGGACGTCGTAACAAAGATTCAAGAGTTCTAGGAGGCAATTGGACAAGAAGAGAAGATAACGGGACGAAAATGAATGAAGAAGAACTACAGTAAAAAAGTTCATGGACCACATTGCAAATTTAGCCCCCCAATTAGACCCATTCTATTGCAAAGCGAAAATACCATGCGATTGCATAGGTGGTACAAAGATTTACAGAGGCGAAAAATCTTAAACCATGCAATTGGACAAGAAGAGAAGATAATGGGAGGAAAATGAATGAAGGAGGACCAAAATTCACAATAAAAAAAGTTCAGGGACAAAATTTAGCCCCCAATTAGACCCATGCTATTGCAAGGCGAAAATATCATGCGATTGCATGGGTGGTACAAAGATTTACAAAGGCAAAAAATCTTAAACCATGTGATCCAACTAGAAAATATTTTCTTTCCTTTTTCTTTGTTGGACAAGTTTGATATGATATCTTTTACATCATTTTCAACTTAGAATCCGTCCAGAATGAGAGGGATGGAGTTTTTATCACAAAATTGAGGCTAGCAAGAGGCGAACAGGAGATTTGATAACAAGATTTAAAGTTCCATAGTTCGAATTGAAGATTGAAGTGTAAGAAATCAAATTTTTGAGTTTTACATTGTCTCGGGTGATATTTTTTCATATTATTTTGTGTAATTTTAACACAATAATGCTAGGCTAAATTTCTTGTGCATTGGATGGATAATGAAACTTATTGATTGCCCTTTTTTATTCAAAAACTTCTGTAATTTAAGTTACTTTTTGTATTCTTGATTAAATATGTATGATTATTATATTGTTTGAATGCTTGATCATTATTTAGAAAATTAGTTTCTTATTTGTAGTGTTGGGAGATTCATAATAAATAGAACACTACATATTTGACACGCGTACACTAGGTTTTAGGAATTTTTATTTAGGGATTGTGCAATTTTATGTGATGATCGTGTGATTGAATGCATTTTTTGCATATAAATTCGAATTAGGAATATGATCAGGTCGTGTTTAGAATATATTTAATATATCTTGGAAAAGAATATTAGATATTGATGGATTATTAATTGTCATGAACACTTGAAAAACACTAACTTACGTGATTTGAGAATTGAAAATAGAGATCAATACGTAGATTATGAAATCCAATACATTCATCATATTATTGATAAGAACCAATCTTTTACAGTATTTTTAGTTTAATTTAGAATAATTAAAAAAACAACTATTCTTTTGTGTTACAAACATCAAAAATTAGGTGGGGCAGATAGAACCTATTTTGTCTAACAAAACATAAGGTGTCCTATTATGCGACACATAGAATAATCCATGGGAACATGTATTAGCATTGGAAGCTATGAATTATGCAAATGTTGAGACACTGTCATTCAAGCGTACTATCCCTTTCCAAACTTAACTGGAATTTAGCCCCTGATTGATGGTCATTATAAAAAGAAATTTGGGAAAATAATATTTTCAATAATAATTTTTTGGAGAATGTGCGATTAAGAAGTAAGGAAAAATTTTGACTTTACATGTAAAATATTTATTGTGTGAATGTGCATTGAAAATTAATATGATAAATAAAGAGGTTTGAAATAATAGTTGTCAAATAGGGGCTTAGTGACAAATAATTACTTAACTAAAAATATAATGGTTGACATATTTATGACCTTTTGCATAGTTTTCAACAACCCATTATTTAGAAACCTTTAATCAATATGCATATAGAACGAACAAATAGCACTCAGTCATCAACCGACTTCTAAGAAAAACATTTCATTTTCTTTCTTTTTAAGGTGAAGTTTCATGTGATTTACACATAAAAATAAGAATTGATATATTAGGATTTTGTTCTGTTTTATAATTGACCTTTTGAGATCAATCTCAAAATGAGAATTTAAAAGGCTCAAACAAACAATTTAATCTCAAATGAATCACTGAATTCTAATATATTGTAATACTCCTTTTAAAAAGGCTCGCGTGTTAATATTAAACTCAGGATTCAAGATTGATAAAAGAATAGCCAATTTTCAATATTTAGCAGCGAAAAATTAATTAACGAGACAATGGATAAATATCTTTTCAATATGTCCAATGTTGTCTAATGTTACATATCAAACACGTCGTTTAAAGTTAAAAAATTATTATACATGTTCCATTATTGAAATAAATCACTTTAATTGGTTGCTATTATATTGGAAGATGTTAAAATTATTATACATGTTCCATTATGGAAGATAAAAATTCTAAGCAATACTGGAGCTGAATTTAATTATATATGATAAAGACTTGTAATAATTTCGGTTCCCCACGTTTCAATTAAGTAGAAGGGTAGACAAAAGGCCAACTTTCTAAGTCTACTGTAAATGATATAACATTGTGTAACCTCAAAGTCGGACTTGTGTCCTCTGGCTTTACACTTCAAATTCACTCTCATTCACATTTAAAAAGGTAATCAACATGAAAAAAAATTACGTGAAGTCATTTAACAATCATTTCATGCATTGTATTTTCTATATTTGAAATTACAAGCCGTTTAGCAGGGTTTTTGAAAGTCAAAAATTATTTTTGAGATTAAAAAGTTGACTTTGAACATATTTTAATAATTTTCTGAAAGTATATTTTCGACTAGAAGAATTTTTAGGAAAAACTAACATAAGGTAACTTTTTTATAAAACCCTTTTACAAGAAGTGAAACACTACCAAACGAGCCCTACGTATATCGAAAATTTATTGTCATGCCTAGAGAGTTTGTAACTCACTTCTTAATATATTCTTGACATAATGCATATTTATTTCTGTTTTTATAATCTAAGTGTGTGAAAGTGACGCCATTATGATACAATGTATTATACCCTAATTTAGTTGTGCTTTCAATAGCTCAACTTGGTTGGTTGTCAACATTTGGCCTAATTGATCGATGTCAACTAGATAGTCATTTGTATGCGTTAATGACTTCAAATAATGATCGTCAAGGCTATGGTATGCCTATTGAGACATTAGAAAAGCTTAGTCAAATGAAAAGCAACATCGATTAAAAAAAAAACCTATTAAATGCCTTGCTCGAAGCGTAGATTCGATTAAATTGGGAAATGTTGTTAAATTAGAAAATGAGCTTTCCAATTGTTAGTTGACTACACCTGATGAGGGGTATGGAGTAAAGGTTAGGCAATCTCAAAAGCAGTAGTAGGCCATACCTTTTTATTACCAAAGTATAAATTTATATTTGTACATACGTGGATCAATTGTATACATCAATAATGGCGACTCTTCATCTGCTATTTCTATGTTCTTTATGTCAATATATAAATAAATGGTCGATATGTCAATATTTTTTATTAGATTTATGACAGCGTGACATTAGCATTTATGGAGCGATTGAAGGCTAAGGAGTGTCGGGACATAAAATTTAAGGAGCATAGAGAATTTTAGAGCATTAGGATGTCACACATTAAACACATGGATTACCGTCCTAGGTTTCTCCCTTTTTTTTTTAACTCATATATTTCGTTGGAATTTAAACATTGCTAGAGAGTTTTAAGCTAGCGATATCAATATCAATCGAGCAAATAATATAAATATTTCTTTTTATTTAACATACTGCATGATATGGACGATGTAATTGTAGAACTCAACAAATATTTGATCTCGTAATTCAAATATTTCTGTTTTGAACAAATATAAATTAACTCTTATTCTACGACACTTCTAGGTTCTAATTGAGAATACCAAGCAATAATTAAGTATCAAGTTGTTTGACCGTCGATCAATTTAATTAACTAATTTTTTGAATTATTACATTTAAGTCTTGTTGTAGAGGGCTTGATTATTAATTATTGCAAAACTCAGTGCTTTGGTTGAAATACTTTTCATAATGAGGATTTCTCTTCGACAAATAAATAAAAATTATAGTCATTAATTATAAATAGGTAGCATGATTATGGTAATAATATATGATTATGAAATGAGAACAATTAAAGGTTGAGACAATAGAGTAGTCTAGAATCATTACCATCCCATTATTATTTTTCTATCACATGCATAAATTTGGATTAAATTATACAAATACAAGAAAACAATGAGACGCTAAATTGTTGAGAGTTGAGGAATTAATAATCAATATTACGAAAATCCTAATTATAATTTTTTCTTGTAGTAGTCCACACTCTCCAAAATTGCTAATTTTTAAAAATAAAAGAAACTACAATATGCATGTTAAAGAATATTACGTTTCACATATCCTTGTGATCATTAAGACGATTATTAGAGATGTACAAGAGTACATTAAGCAAGATGACTATTTCACATATAAGAACAATTTATTAAATAACCAAATGCAACAATCCTCCCGGTGACGTGGTATTAGAATTGTACGGTTCATAACATTTAGTAAATCTACTTAACCAATTTAAACATCCTGTCAAGCAATGCAACTATCGGCAAGATAAATAAGTTACTCGTATGGATCTTAATAATATTTTGTCTAAGTAATTTTCATAAATCCAAATTTCCAGGGGCTGATGTGCACATGTCTCAAAATTCAGGGACCAATTTAGTGATTGTTGAAATTTGAGGGGCCAAATGCATATTTTGGAATCTTCAGGGACTGATTTGCAATTCAAGAAAATGCATGGACGTACTTCATCATTTTGAAATTGTAGGGGTTGAAATGTAGAGTTCTAATAATTTAGGATTGCTCCACAAAAAAATGATAAAAGTTTGTTTGTCACTTGAGATGATTAGTTTTTACTGAGCACAATATCATCAACCATTTCAAGGTGGTCTTGAAAAAGGAACGGTCAATGACATCTATCGATACAATGGAACTAGTCACAAAGACACGGTCAAGGAAAATATACATAACATCGACTATTATCATTAACAACGAAGCTATAAGTTCAAGACAAATGTCAAATTTTCTACTGAATATTTGACTATGATGACATTGTTCCTATAGTTTTGGATAGTAACTTTACAAAATCACATTAGAACAATGATATCGAATTTGATTATGAGCCGCTAGATACCTCATGACACTAATGATGACAATGAGCTGGATGTGATTAAAAAATAACATGGTAACGTTTATCTATCATGTTATTTATTTTTGAAGCAAGACCTAGTCTCATTGTACTATTTTTCTTTTGCTTTTAGTAACATACCACCAAGGGCGAATTCAACCCTTGTTTGGTAACCATTTTGGCAAAAAATGAGTGTATTTTATGATCGTTATCTTTGTCAGTAGGACCTTGGGGTGCAACAGCTTTTGATATGACAGCAGCCTATTTACAAAATGGCCATAACTTGTCTCACAACAAAAATTGTTCGAAAGGGCAAATTGGTAATTTAACTAAATTCAGTCAAAAGAAAAATTAGCTCCTTGTGACACTATCACTATATAACGGGTGGAATTTATCTACAAATGAGGTAAAAAGGAGAAACAACCGGACCCTTAGAATATTTTTTTCAGTGCAAATGATTTTAGTAAAGGTATAAAAAAATAATAATAATAACAACAACATTATAAAACAATCTTATAATATTGGGCCAATTAATTTGCCCATTTCACTTCTTCTTCTTCTTCTTTTATTTATTTATTTTAATATTCAGGTATCCCAGTTTCGCCAGACTAAATCTTGGACCCCTAGTCATCGGCCCCTCAGAGACTCGAGGAGGTTAATCGTGGTTTATGCCCTTGTTGGCTCCCAAGTTCCTGCATACCACAATGTCTTGCTTTTAAAATAAATTCCCCTTCCAAGATTTGTGCCTTCCAGGAATCGATCTCTCCACGCTGGGGTTGCGAGTCCACAAATGCAATTGTTCCACAAATTCGGATGTGCCCCGGAGGACTTCTTCTTCTTTTTTTATTTTTTTTTTTAACTTAGGCTATGGGTGGTCCAAAGTTCAGTTCATGCATTTGGCTGCACTGGGTGTTCATTGGGTCCATCCATGCGTACCACCAAGCATGAGCAAAGTCCAAAAAGTTAAAAAAAATGGACCACTAGGATCTACTATAATTTTTTTTTCTTTTCAATATTAGGAAGTATTGAATTTCAAGAAAACTTCGAAAGATATTTTCCGCAAATGTCATATAGTGAACAATAAGATATTACCAATCATGTACTGATTATTTGATTTTTATAGTGTACAAATGGGTGACACTCTGATTGAATCAAAACAAATTGTTAATACTTTATCTAATTACATACGATAAGTTGTTGGATACTATCATGTGGGGGGATATGATAAAAGTAAGGAGCAATGTTAGGAAATAGAAAATAGAATAACAAGTCTTTGAGAAAATAGTTCTTTATTTAATCAAGTTGGGATTCTTGAGAGAATAAAATTTTTAATCAAACCTAGACAAATGGTTTTCCCAATTATTATAGGGTAATTGCATCATTCGTCCCCAACCTCTGGACAAAGTATTAAATTTATCCCCCAACATTTTTCTTGTTGCAAACCCATACCTAACCTTTCATAAATTGGCAAAGTACGTAACTATTTTCACAATTTCAATCCATAACGTTTTTATAAATTTTCACTTTTGTTATGCCTTCTTTTAAAAAGGTTTTTGTATTTGTTTTCTATTTATTTGAAGTTATGGCTAGCTTTTAGTTTTTGCTCTTCTAACATATTTTAAATTGAAATTTTAATGAGAAACAGTTTCTACTAATTAATGAAAGATTGAGAATAAATTTGTAATGTCTCATTGAATTGTCCAAGAGAAAAAGAAGGTATAAGTGAAACATGAACAACAATGTGAGAGGGCTCGTAACCCCCTCTTTTCTCTTTCCCGGACTATTTGTTTCTCCAACACGTGAGAGATGCATAACTCATTTTCTTATTACAAAAAAGGTTGGGACAAAATTGCTACTACGCTAAAAGGTTGGTGATGAATATAATTTATCCATATTAAAATGTGAAAAATTGCAGCATGATACCTAATATTTTCAAGAAGTGCAAATAGGTCTTGAACCTTTATATAAACGTGTAGCACAAGGACATTTGGATGTCAATCTTCCAAATTTCAATTTATATCACGTGCAAAATACACTTGTCCCAATTTTAAAAGGGCAAAAAGGTCTATCCACATAATTAAAAATAATTTGTGAAAAAAAAAAAGGAAAAAAAAAAGATTTTTAGGGAAAAAAAAGAAAAAAAATTCATCATCCTCAACCCACCATACGACACCATCAACTCCACCACAACATAATCATTCTATCACCCAACATTGACACCACCTCCATATAACTCTCCACACTTCCCCAATTCGTCATGAAACTAAAAGGATTTTCACTGTGATTATCTTTGTGATTTGAGTTATGAATCGAAAAATCACACTAGTGGTGACAGTCATGATGACGAGATGGAGTTGGTGTCGATGTATTTATTTTTAAAAATTATTTAACTAAATTAAGATTGTACTCATTTTTTCTTTGAAAAGTTAGACGTGAACTATACATACCAATTTAATTGTATATTTATGTATCATAACGCCCGGCCAAAATTAGGTTGGGTACTTTGTTGAACATTTTGAAAAGAATATGAACACCGCTACAAATTCTTCTTTGAAAATACCCTATATGCCTATCCTCGAACGTTCCAGAAGGTCTCCCCTACCTAGAACATTCTCGTCCGTCATCGCCTCTCGTCCTGAAGTCCCTTCAAAACCCTCGTGGCCTCTTCTCCATTTTATGCAACCAATCCGAAACCCCACACAATCGCACAAATTATCATTAATCAATCATAATTAGCAAAATCTAATGGCCGACGAAGCCAAAGCCAAAGGCAACGCAGCGTTCGCCGCCGGGAACTTCACCGACGCCGTGAGTCACTTCACGGAGGCCATTAACCTTGCCCCCACCAACCATGTTCTGTACTCAAACCGATCCGCGGCCTACGCTTCTCTTAACAAGTTTTCTGAAGCGCTTTCGGATGCAGAGAAGACTGTCGAGCTCAAGCCCGACTGGTCTAAGGGCTACTCCCGCCTTGGCGCGGCTCACATGGGCTTACACAGTTACAATGATGCTGTCTCGGCTTACAAAAAGGGTCTTGAAATTGACCCAAATAACGATCCCCTTAAGTCTGGGCTAGCTGATGCAGAGGCTGCTCTGGCGAGATCTTCGAGGTCTCGGGCCGGGCCAGGTGCCGACCTGTTTGGGGAGGCGTTCGGGCCGGAGATGTGGGTTAAGCTGGCTAATGATCCTACAACTCGTGGGTTTCTGCAGCAGCCTGATTTTGTTAAAATGTTGCAGGATATTCAGAAAAATCCAAATAATTTGAACTTGTATTTGAGCGATCAAAGAATGATGCAGGCGTTGGGAGTTTTGTTGAACGTGAAAATCCAGACGAGGGGAGCTGAAGAAGATGCAAAAATGGCTGAGGCGTCCTCACGTGGCTCACCAGAGAGGAAGAGGCCTGCAGCTTCTGAGGCTGACCCTGTCAAGGAGGAGAAGAGACCCGAGCCTGAACCTGAGCCGATGGACTTTTCAGAGGAAGAGAGGGAGAAAAGGGATAAAAAAGCACAGGCCCAGAAGGAGAAGGAAGCCGGGAATGCTGCATACAAGAAGAAGGACTTTGATACTGCAATTCAGCATTATACAAAGGCCATTGAGCTCGACGATGAGGATATTTCTTTCCTCACTAATCGTGCTGCTGTGTACTTGGAGATGGGGAAGGTACATATTTGAATCTCTGCTTTGTTCTAAAATGGACTGTGGTAGTACGGAAGATAATTTTCTTCCTTGATATTATTCCGTTTTCATTTGTTTTGAGTTGACATTGTGGGTTTAGGGAAAGCTATTAGCCTGATTTGATTGATTGCTAGTGGTGTTTTGACATGGCAATTATGATTATGGTTCGAAAGATTATACATTTAATCAGCACATGGGGAATAATTTTGGTGTGCATCCTCGTTAATTGCTGGTGATCAATGAATTCATGTTAGTTTTGGAAAGAATTTTTGAAAAGGCGACCATAGAACCTCCCACGGGGAATAATTTTGGTGTTTGTTAAGAAACATATATGTTGATTTAGTATAGGCAACATGATAATGTCAGTTTGTGTGGGTGGTAAGATGAAGAGAGAAAGAAGCCAATGAACAAACTGGTGAGACGGTCATAGTAATGGTTGTTCAAGATAAATTTCAAAGGGAGATTGTTCAAATTGTTTGGACATACTTAACAATGACCATATGGTGGACCGGTTAGGATTGACACAATTATCATTTTTGGTAAAATAGGAAAATAAGGATAGCTTAAGCCCCTATTTGTCTCTCGTTCTTTTAAAACTCTTTTTTCTATGTACTATTTTCAACTACACATCCACCTGTAGGTACCTGGTATTGCGAGTTGAATGCTATTGAATAGAACAACTGCTGCCTGATTAGATCTGCTCAGCTCTTCAAAGGAGGTTTAAAAGTGGATTTGCTGCAATTACAGTGTAGGAATTAGCACTAGAGGAGTAGAAAAAAATATAGTAAAGCTGTTATATAATATGAATGGTTGTGTAGAATTGGAAGACCGTAAGTTGAGAAATTGTATATTTTATTCAATGAAGACATGTAAATAGTATGAACAAGTCCCTGGGAATCTCGACCCGAGTTGCTCTCCTCACTGACTCTAGATACTTCCAAATTAGTTTTTGGTTGAATGCCCATATCCCCCCACAATTACATTTATTCCCCCTCCCCTGACTAAATTTACCAAAATGACCATGACTCACAATATAAACAATAATGACTGAAGAAGTAAACAACAAATAACATAATTAATTTCCCTGCCCTGTCGCCTCTTCCTTCTTGTATATGTGAACTTAATAGGGGGCCTATCATTACCCCCTTCCCAGAAAACCACCTTGTCCATTAGGTGGAACTCCGGAAACTGCAGCTTGATGTTGTCATAAAGCTCCCAGGTCGCTTCAAACTCTGGTGAATCCTTCCATTTGATCAGAACCTTTGGCCCGAATCCCTCAATCGAACTGGAATGAACCTGTAATATTGATTTTGGCTCCACTATGAACTGCCTATTTTCAGCTTACTGTGATGGTAAACGACCTATGGCCTGAACTGAGCCAATGGACCTCCTCAACTGAGATACGTGGAACATTGGATGGATGGCTGCCCTTGGAGGTAACTTCAGTTTATAGGCAACTTGTCCTATCCTAGCCACAACCTCAAACGGCCCGTAATAGCACAGAGAGAGTTTTGCAGATAAACTATTTGCCACAGATTGCTGACGATAAGGTTTCAGTTTTAGATACACCAATTCTCCAACCCCAAATTGTATATCTCGGCGTTTCCCGTCGGCAGCCTGCTTCATTTGCTGTTGTGCTTGTTGAAGGTGTAGTTTCAATTCTTGTAGAACTTCATCCCGATCAAGTAAGATTGCTCCACAGATGAAACAACTGTAGCCCCTTTCTTAAACGGCAACACAGGAGGTGGGTCACGTCCATACACAATCTGAAAAGTGGTATGTTTAGAGGCCATATAGAAGGAAGTGTTGTACCAAAACTTCGCCTAAGGCAGCCATAGACTCCACGAACGCGGTTTATCGGAGACAAAGCACCTTTAAATAGTTTTTCAAACATCGATTCACCACCTCGGTTTGATCATCTGTCTGTGGGTAATAGGAAGAAACACCGCTTCAGGATTGTTCCCTGTGCTTTGAATAATTCCTCCCAAAATTTGCTCATGAAAATTCGATCCCGATCAGAAACAATCGACTGAGGTACCTTGTGTAAGCGGATGATCTCTCGGATAAACATTCATGCTACAACATGGGCTGTAAAAGAGTGCTTGAGGAAGATGAAATGACCGTACTTAACTGATCAACAACAACCAGTATCGTGTCCCAACCGTCTGACTTTGGTAGCCCTTCAACAAAATCCTTTGAGATGTCAACCCATACTAAGTTTGGAATTGGAAGTGGTTGTAATAAACCTTGAGGGGGACAAAGCCTTATATTTATTTTGTTGACAAACTGCACAATGAGCTACATAATCCTTGATATCTCTTTTCATACCCTTCCAATACACCTCTCAAGCTAACCTTCGATATTTTTTAAGAAAACCCGAATGACCTCCGACAATGGAGTTGTGACATTCCTTCAACATGAGTTCTAGAAACTGGGAGGACTGTGGTAACACTAACCTACCCATAACATAAATTTCCCGCCATAAGTGAATAACCAGGATTAGTCCCGGTGCCTATTTTTAGACAATCTAATATCCCTCCCAATTCCTCATCCTTTGCCACTGCCTCCTTAATTTCATCCAATTGTAACACTCTGTGCGTCAATAAAGTTACAGTATATATAGTCGGCTCAATCCTCTAAAGGGCATCTGTAGCTTGATTATTAGGCCCGTATGATACTGAATCTCGAAATCAAAGCCGAGCAACTCTGTTACCCACTTTTGATGATCCTCACTAAGCGCTGCACAAGAAGAAACTTCAGGCTCCGTTGGTCAATCCTTACTACAAAGTGTCGACCCATCTTGTAATGACGCCATTTTTGTATGGCGAACACTATTGCCATCAACTTACGCTCATAGATGGATTTCCGTCGAGTAGTTCGCGACAACAGTTGACTAAAATAGGCAATTGGGTGACGATTCTGTATTAACGTTGCCCCCACACCATAGCCCAAAGCGTCGATTTCTACAACAAATAGCTCGGAAAAATCGGGTAATGCTAGCATCGGAACCTGGGTCATTGCTGTTTTCAAGTCACTAAAAGCTGCCTTCGCCTTTTCATTCTAGATGAACCCATCCTTAGGAAGGCCAGACGATCTTAGCATATCTGGCCATGAATCGACGGTAATACCCAGTGAGGCTGCAAGAATCCCCATAACTCCTTTAGATTTCGGGGCTTAGGCCAACTACACATTGCCTCGATCTTATACCTATTTGCAGCCACCTCCTTCTCCGATAAGATTTGCCCATGATATTCCAGTTGTGGTTGCCCGAAGGTGCATTTTTTTCATTAGCAAACAATTGGTGCCCCTATAAGCATCCTAATACGATGTCTAAATGGTGATGGTGATCCTCCCATGAAGCACTGTAAATCAATATATCGTAAAAAAACATTGGAACAAATTTTTAAGATATTGCCGAAACACGTCATTCATCAAACTCTGAAAAGTAGCCGGCGCATTGGTTAACTCGAATGACAACCAAAAATTCATAATGGCCCTCGTGAGTTCTAAATGCAGTTTTTGACACATCCTCTGCCCTCATTCTAATTTGATGATACCTCGATTTCAAGTCCAACTTTGAAAAGAGCAATGCCCCATGCAACTCATCCAACAACTCATCTATCATCGGAATCGAAAATCGGTCCGGGACCGTGATCTTATTGAGGGCTCGGTAATCCACACAAAATCTCTAACTGCCATCTTTCTTTTTCACCAACAGCACTGGACTTGAAAAGGGGCTACAACTCGGCTGAATAAATCCCCGTGGCCAACATTTCTCTGACCAGTCGCCCAATCTCATTTTTCTTAACATGTGGGTAGCAATATATCCTGACATTCACAGGAGTCGACCTTGCCTGTAGTACGATCACATGATCGTGACCTTGAGTGGGAGGGAATAGGTTTGACCACTCAAAAACCCGGCTGTATAGCAGAAGCACCTCCCTGATTGAAAGAGAAAGCTCAGACTCGCTTTTATTCCCATCCAATTCCAAATTACTCAGCTCCAGCTCCAGAAGAATCCCCTGATCACCCTCCCTGAAGGATTTTACCATAGATTTAAAGGACACCCGTGTCTTTTGCTAGCTCGAATCCCCTTGCGGACAAATGGTCTCCTCACCTACTTGGAATTTCATCGATAAGTTTCCCCAATTAACTTGCATTTTTCCCAGAGTACCCAACCATTTCATTCCCAAAATAACATCAGTACAGCCCAACTAGCATGGTAAAAAATCCTCTATTACATCAATCCTTGGCAAAGAGAGGACCACCCATTTACAAATGCCCTCCCCTTTTACCGACCTTCCAATCCCTATGGTTACCCCGTACCCAGTCGTAGTGGTGGGTAGCCTCAGCTGCTTTGCCAACTCTACCGCAATAAAATTGTGAGTGGCTCTACAGTCGCTCAATACTACCATCGGCTGCCCCAAAATGGACCTGGTTATCTTCATGGTTTTTGGGGTGCTTAATCCTACTACCGAATTCATGGACAGCTCCACCATGTCACCTCTTTCAATACCCTCTTCTCCTTCCAACACATCTTCCTCCTCTTCCAGCTCCTGTACTATCAATACCTGGAGCTCCTTGTCTTTACAACGGTGACCCGATCCAAAATTTTCATCACAGCGATAACACAACCCCTCTCTTTCTTCAGCTGCCATTTGGACGCGGTGTTCGTGAGTCTTTTGAACGGAGCCGCTCCCTGGGTGGTGGTTGTCACTTGACCCATTGTCGAGGGTTTTGGGAAATTTGAATTGAAGGGAAGGATTGGAGAATTATGTGAGTTATGGGACGTTACAGTTGGAGAGGTTTTAAATGAGCTAAAAATGGGAGCCTGTCCACTAGAATTATTCCTCCTCCTAATTGGGCTTGACGGAATTTGGGCCTGCTGCAAAATATCATCTCTCCTCGACTCGTTGGGCCAGTTACACGATATGGTCCAGCCCACGTGGCTTTAACATCCTTACTTCAGCCCGAATCAGTGGTTTCAGCCCATTGAGGAAGTTACTCTTCCTCACTAATGGCCACCAATGGAGCGGCGAGCACCTCAAACCTTCGCGGGTACTCGTGAAACAATCCATCCTGTCTCCTAGAAATTTTTCCAAATTAGTTCCCTCCTGGGACAGCATTATCGCTCCAATAATAAGGATTTCAAATCCTCCCACCTCCGAACCGGCTACATACTGTCCTCCCACTGGTACCACGCTAATGCCTCCCCCCTCAAAGCAAATTGCAGCCGCTTCCACCTTCTCCCAGTTGGCGAATCGATTCATAGTGAAATATCGCTCCTTGCTACCTTCAGAAAGGTCCTCTTCCCTTCCCTTCCCTTTTCTGTCCTGTTCTATCCATTTATTCATCATCACTTCCATTTTTTCCATCAGTATATTCATATATTGTTGTAGTTCCTGCTGAACTCCATCTATTTTCCCTTCCAAACTGTCCATGCGATTCTACAATTTCATATTCCCCAGGTGATGCTTTGATACCAAATTGGTAGGTACCTGGTATTGCGAGTTGAATGACACTGCTGCCTGATTAGATCTGCTCAGCTCTTCGAAGGTGGTTTGGAAGTGGATTTGCTGCAATTACAGTGTAGGAATTAGCACTAGGGTAGAAAAAAATATAGTAAAGCTGTTATATAACATGAATGGTTGTGTAGAATTTGATGATTGTAAGTTGAGAAATTGTACATTTACAATGAAGACATGTAAACAGTAGTAGTCCCTGGGAATTTCGAGAGACCCAGTTGCTCTCCTCACTGATTCTAGATACTTCCAAATTAGTGTTTGGTTGAATGCCCAAATCCCCCCACAATTACATTTATTCCCCCTCCCCTGACTAAATTTACCAAAATGGCCCTGACTCACAATATCAACAATAATGACTGGAGAAGTAAATGGCAAACAACATAATTAATTTTCCTGCCCTGTCACCCCTCCCTTCTGCCTTCTTATATTTGTGAACTTTATAGGGGGCCTATCATCCACACAATAAAATATTCTACACGTAAACTCAAAACTTTTCCCTGTTTGTTAATCACACATTCTCCAAAAATTCACAATTTAAAATAATGTTTTTCCAAAAAAAAAAAAGGCCACCAAACAGGGGCTGAGGACATGGAATGAAGTAACTAGAAGGGATGTAAGTCTTTGTGATTTACTGTTCTAGATTACTCTTGTTAGAACCAAACATAAGAAGGGTTCTTGGTGGCCAAGTCCTGGTAAGTATGGAAGAAGGCTTTATTGAATTCAGTTGTGTTACTATCATAATTCTTACTGGGGGATGATTAGTTCTTGAATGACCTTCCCTTGATTCAAACTTAATGGCAATATTATTTGGGTGCTTAAATCCAAAAGCCTTGCAAGCATGTCATTTCTTGATGATGAGATTTCTAAACTCTCAGAAACATTTGATGGTATGATGGATGCTAGTACCTCATTGAGGCTAATTATGATCTACCGTGTGTTCTGGAAATGAAGTAACATGTAGAAAATATGCTATATCCATGAACTGAAGGTCTTGAAGAGTATAATAATTGGACTTCCAAGGACTGTACGAGGATGCAACTTTTTCCTCGCTGTTCAGTTGTCTCTAATCATTAATTATTTGTTGGTATCGGATATTTTTAAAAAATGATTAACCACTTGACAGAAACAAATAGCAGGGTCTGTCACCAGCTTTAATGTAGTAATTGTGGACATGGATGATTGCATGGAATGTGTCTCTTTGTCCTTGCCTGTAGCATGGAGGCATGCCAGCATGAAAGTGAGGTATGGCATCCTGAGGGAAACATTCTGCATCTTGGAGATCAACCCCTCAGATTGAAGCTGTATTTTTGCGTTTTGAATATCATTTTAGAGATTCTGCGTAATTCTTTGGGTTAGATATATCACTCTCCCTTTCCTTCTCTTGGGAAGAAGGGAAATGAAGGGGGTTTTACATGTGTAGTTAACAGGTCAAGTTATTTAGGCATGGTTAGCATGTCTTTTAAAGTCGTCACGAGCATTATCTGAAACAAAATTAGAAGCTTCTTCCTTTGCATTTAAAGTGACAATATCATGTCATCTTCAACCGTTTGATACAATGGCGTCTACTTATCAAAGTTGTATATGAATAGGAGAAGATAAAAAAGATAAAGAGGGGGCATGGGGTATAAAGTAGAGCCTATAGAAAGAGACAAGGGTTAGAATAAGTGTTATGTTGACTATGTGGTTGGGACAAATATGGAGATAATTTCTGTCTAATGTTGCCTAAACAATAGGCCATGTCTGTGAGAAAATATTTTTGTGTACTTTTCTACTTAGAAGTGTTATTGGTCTCTTTCTGTTTTTGTTTTGGAGAAATTATCATTCATGCTTAATGTGGAATCAACTTTTAAGCAGTTGTGCTCATAAATGATGTCATTTCATCTCTATGTCACTGGATTTCAGTATGAAGATTGCATTAAAGATTGTGACAAGGCTGTTGAAAGGGGAAGAGAGCTGCGGTCTGACTATAAGATGGTCGCTAGAGCTCTAACAAGAAAGGGAACTGCCTTAGTGAAGGTGGCAAAATGTTCGAAAGACTATGAACCTGCCATTGAGACTTTTCATAAAGCTCTCACAGAGCATCGCAACCCTGATACATTGAAGAAGCTCAATGATGCTGAGAAAGCAAAAAAAGAACTAGAACAACAAGAGTATTTTGATCCCAAGATAGCTGATGAGGAGCGCGAGAAAGGTATTATGCTACTGAAGTGTAGTATTGGTTCACACTGTTTATACTTTTGCAGCTGTAACTGAAATTGTTGACAAATTGTAGGCAACCAGTATTTCAAAGAGCAAAATTATCCGGAGGCTGTGAAGCATTACACAGAATCACTAAAGAGGAATCCAAGAGATCCGAAGGTATTATATGATTGCTTGTATCTGAATTTTAGAATTTTAAAGTATATACACTGAGTAAAAGATATTGTTCATGTGGATTTACGGTAACTTCTTTGAGTTTGCAGGCGTATAGCAACAGGGCTGCTTGTTACACAAAGCTTGGGGCTCTGCCTGAGGGACTGAAAGATGCAGAAAAATGCATTGAACTTGATCCAACATTTGCTAAAGGTTATACTAGAAAAGGGGCAGTTCAGTTTTTTATGAAAGAGTATGAAAAGGCTTTGGAGACATACCAGGAAGGACTAAAGCATGATCCCCGGAACCCAGAATTGCTGGATGGCGTTAGAAGGTATAGGGAACATTTTAATAATTATTGCAGTTTAGTTTTAATAAATGGAAACATTGTTTAGGTTTGCACCTAACAACTAATGTGTGTTTTTGTACAGATGTGTTGAGCAGATAAATAAGGCTACCCGTGGAGACTTGAGCCCCGAGGAACTGAAAGAGAGACAGGTTTGATATATTTCTCTTTGTGTTGATATCGTTTTATGGAGCTATGTTTGAATTACAGTTTTAATACGTTGCTTTTTGCAGGCCAAGGCAATGCAGGACCCGGAGATTCAGAACATTTTGAAGGATCCAGTGATGCAACAGGTATAACATGTTGATTTCTCAACTGTCAGTTGTCTATAGAAAACCAGAAATGAATCCTATTATTATAACTACATTGTATATGGCAACAGGTCTTAGTCGATCTCCAAGAAAATCCCAAGGCTGCGCAGGATCACACGAGGAATCCTCTCGTTATGAACAAGATACAGAAACTGGTCAGTGCAGGAATCATTCAAATGCGATGAGGAGAACTGAAAATACAGAGAATTAACTATATCTCCATTTGGTGTGTAGTGGAATGGAATAGTTTGATACAAGTGGTCTTACATTTTGATAATTTTGGTATTTTCCTTCTGTGATTTGCTGTCAATTGGTCCATGCCCGTTTACTGGATTCTCATAAAAAAATGTTTTATTGATCGTGTTCTGATTAATCCCTGAGGTTTTTCAGGCTAAGTGCTATTGAGTGCTCATTGGTTAATCGGGTCGATTTCAGCGGAAATATGATGTTTTGTGCCTTCATGAATCACTCCTTGACTATTGTTTAAACTGGGCAGTGCTTGCATTCTTGATTTATCGAGTAGTAATTCTTTTTTTTTTTTAACTGAGTTTTTTTGCAAAAATGAATTTTTGAAGAGTGATTTTTCGAAATAGGGATATTTTAATGTAAAATTGGTGTATCAATAATTGATTGATGGACAGCAAATTGGTTAATAAAAATTGGACAGAAGATTTCAACTCAGTATATGTTTGGCTATGCTTTATGGCAGTTGGGGTTCATGCGGTATTGCAAGTCACTTTGTAGGGTCTATTTGTATTTATTGTGCAAATCATGATTGGTGTACATAATTATTTGTTCACTTCCTTGACAGATTGCCGTGAGATATTTTGTCAATGGATGGTTTAACAAAAGTCAATTTTTATCTAATCGTCTATTGTCAACACTGCATCTAGGATATCAAAAAATTATGTTCAATACAAATGGCTAAATCCTTATTCCTGAGATTTCACGTACATTGATTCTTTACTACGTTGGAACCGTGTGCATCTGCGCTCTTTTTTCTTTTTCCATGCCAAGGCTTATCTCAAAATGTAAATATGTAGATTCATTCATTTCACATATATTGAAGCTAAATACCAATAGTACTGGTTGGTAGTTATACTCAAGAAGTGGTGGGTGAGAAAAATATCATGTTTAGTATGCATTAGCAATATGAAGTTAACAAGAAAAGTAGGACAAAATCTATAAAAGTAAGACAATTGAATCTTCCAATCCAACTAATCACGATCGTAAGAGACAGTCGAACAAAATACAGAACAATCCTTGTTCAGTAAGGTGATATCCAAACACAAGGACTAGATTATATAAAACAAAGAAAACTTAAATGCACATCACATAATTGAGGATTTTAACTAGTTAACAAGATTTAACACACAAACCCAACAACCTGAGACCTCAATTTCTCAAGGAAAATTTGTGGTTTCTTGAACTCTAATGTCTAGCTGCAAACCGATTAACAAAAGCAAGTGCATTACTAGTAACTTGTGCCAGATTTAGCATCCTTTTCCTTATTGTAACCTTAGCTTTGGCCCGAAAAATCCGTCTGAGGCACATGTTTTCGTTCATTAGCGTGGCGCTAACCCATGTTTGCACATTACTAACATGCCACGCAAAATCCTGTTCCATGACATGGCATCGCATTCCCCCGAGTTCCTTGATGGAAATCTCTATACAATCTTTCATTGCTCGATGTTCTCTCAGTTTTATGCCCGATACCGTCATCAACTTGGAAATGAAACTTGTGGTGGATGGAGCCCGGGATAGGTTGCTAGTTGAAGCTTGCTTTGTCGAATTGTACTTCCGTAACTTAAGAAGCATTGGATGCACAAGACAAGGTATAGAGTCGCTTTGCACTAGTACTTGATGAAGTTTAGCGAGAAGATAAGAGAAGAAGCAAATAAAGGAGGGCTGGACAAAACTCTCGAACCAAATCGAACCTGAACCGAATCGACGGTTCTTCATAAGTTAAATATTCGAACGGGTTCGATTCGGTTCTCGATTCTAGACCAAAAATCGAAGAACCAAATAAGAATCGAATCTAAATAATTGTTTTAATTTTTTATATTGAATTAATTAAATTATTTTAATTTTTTCTAAACAAATTAGCAAATTAACTAATTTAGTAACAATGCTCCAATTCCCAAGCCAAGTCCATGTTTAGCTAGTGCAGTCCAACCAAATTTCGAAATTCAATTTTTTGTTTTAATTTTTTGACTCAATTATTAATTTCATTGTTAGCCCAAAATCCAAATATTTTTAAGTTGGAAATAGTTCACAAATCAGGCATTAAGTTTCACAAATGTAAAAATCAGGTATTAAGTTTAAAAAATGCAAAACTCTGGTATTTAGTTAATTAATTAAAAATAATTATCATTTAAATATAATAAATTCATAATTATATAATTAATGGTCA
>CAIGRB010010987.1:46042-67129 GCA_903798255.1 Fraxinus quadrangulata
ATAAACCAAATAGTCGGTCACATACACCAAACATCCCACCCCCGTCCCGATCATCCGCCAACACTTGGTCACAAATCAACTAAATAATTGGTCACAAATACTATCCCACCCCATCCCCGCCACAAAACCACCACAACAACAAAAACGCTTGCACCACACTACCTACAAAAAAAAACCACCGTCATCATCCCAACCAAAACACCAACCCAACCATCACCATTGCTGCCTGCACCACACCACCAACAAAAACCATCGACGCCGCCCTCGTCACAACACCACCACTGCAGCATCTTGACGCTGCATTCGCAGCAGAACCACCAACAAAACCACCGTCGCAACACCACGACCACAACAACAAAAACCCAGCTCTTGCGCCACCATCACAACCAAAACGAGGCTGTGTTGAAGGGAGGAAGGCAGATCGGAAAAACAAACCTTAATTATTCAGCAGCTTCGCCATTCTCAACCACCAACATCACGATTTTGGGATCAATTGCACCATCAATCTCCTTCATCTTGCCGTATTCGACTTAAATTCGAGCTGGGGCAACGCTTTAAGCACCACGTTGTGATGTCGCTACGCCCGAAATTCTCTTCCGAATGGATCTCTTTCGATGGTGACGCCGCTGCGTCGGAGATTCTCTTCCAGGGGGCGACGCTACTACTGAGAGAGAAGGTCGATTAGTGAGAGGGGAGGATGAAAAGAGAGATGAGTGAGAGAGGGGATTGGAAAGAAATTAGGTTTTAATTAGGGTTTTAATTATTAATTTAATTAATACCTGATTTTTGATTAAATAAACTTCGGATCTAATTTTTGAATTTGAAAACTTAAATGCTTAGTTTTATGTAATTTCCTCTTTTAAGTTTTTATCATTCCCTTTCAAATTTCATACTTTCATTCGATAAGCACATGTCCACTAACTCCAAATTATTTGATAAATTAAAAATATATATCTACATGCCCAAATCGAAGTTGCCGAATGAACCCGAACGGTTCCATAATTATATTTGAATCCGACGATTTCATTTATTACATATTCGAAATTTCTAGTTCGGTTCTCTTCAGATCTCTTCAAAATGAATCGAACCAAACCATGTCCCGCCCCAAAATAAAAGCTGAATTTTGCCATATAGACCTTGAAAACCAACCACAAAGTCCAAAAGGTTGAGGGGATAAAAAGAGGAATCAAGATCTATCGTCTTAATTATTATTTTTGGTACTTATATTAATAAACGAAAAGATATCAATACAGCATACTGCAAGTGATGAAATACCATCTTCCTATTTATCAACAAGAGGCGTCAAAAATTTAGCAGAGACCGCCAGGAAAACACCGAATCTCAAAACATCTCAAGTAAATTAAACCTCCTTATTGAAGAATCATCACCGATTTTCCAGATTTTTCTTGAGCCACGGACATTAGAAGAAGAACCTAGAATGTTGCATAAAATTTTCCATTCCAGCACCAATGAAGAACTTTCCAGGAACCTGCTTTGCTGCCTTGCCACCGCCATTCATGGATAATTCTGGAATATTTTGGAAGCTTCGACCACCGACTTCAACACCTATATGTATATTTGGCATCTGTGTGTGTTAGAGTGAGTGAAAAAGAGGAGAGAGAGTGACAAATAGGCAGTAAGTGGGAGAGGAGGTGGGCCTAGTAAATTAGCAGGATAGTGGTGTCTTCTAGTTAAATAAGCGTGAGTCAAGTGTGTGTAAAAAAAAATTTGCAATAAAATAATATTTTTCTTTTTGAGTTTGAAACTCAACAATTTGGTATCAGGACGATGAAGTCGGGGACGAATTTTTGAGCTTTGGGTGTTCGTGCACAAAAGGAGATTGTGAAGCTTACTTGATTACAAAGAGATAAATCAAGTCACGACGAGTGACCTCCAAGCAGTAAATGGAGTAAAAAAACTAAATAATGAGAACTACACCACTGGCAAACTTGCATAAAGTCATATCTCCAATGGCAAGACTTATGGGAAGTAGTTGGTGGAAGTGACGTGATGTCACCGAGGAGGTCGGAGCTCTGAAGAAATGGAGAATTAAAGTAGGCAAGACCATGTTCGTTATAAAGACAACAATTGAAAAAGAATTGTTGGAACATATAAGGAATAAGAACACACTAAATGAAGTATGGGACATTCTAGCTACACTATGTTTGAAGAAAAATGATCTGAAGTTACAGCTTCTGAAAATTGAGCTACTCTTAAGGAGAACAAACGATAAGTTAATATTTTAATAAAGTTAAATTTCTTTATTGTGAAATTTCAGAATTAGATTGTTCAAGTTAGATTTTAGAGTCTAGAATAAGAAGAATAATTATACATGATTTGAGATCCAAATTTAGAGGATTCATTGTTGCCATACAAGGTTGGTCAGAGCAACCTTCAATGGCCAATCTCGAAAATTTGCTAACTGATCAAGAAGGGTTAACCAAACAAATGTTAGGGGTCTCAATAAAGAAAGAAAAAGAAGCACTATATAGTTATAAAAGAAGAGGTCCTCGTCAACAAAATAATAAAGAATTAAAATAAGGTAAGTCTAAAGGACATATTGAAGGGAGCTATTAGACAAGAGGAACTCAACAAGATTACGACAAGAGATGTCAGAGATATCAACAATCTAATGACTCGTGTTTTGTATGTGGAAAACGAGGTCATTATGTTAGAAATTGTTGGTTTAAAAAGGAACCAACATAAGGGAATATAGCAACCTCCAACAAAGAAGAAAATTACAATAGTGAAGAAGAATGAGATGTTGAAGCATCCACAACAACAATTGAGCAAGCTCAAGAGAAGAAAATCAATTCAAGTTTAAATGATGAATTAGCGTTAGTTGTGGTCCTTTCTGAACAATTAGATTGTGAAAATGATTAGACCGATAACTCAGGAGAAAATATTATGGTTAATGAAGAGTCTTCTTGGTAGACTCCACAAAGGGAGGAATTACCAAAGTCAAAAGAAGTTTTTGGAAAAGCATATTCTTGGCAGATACCGCAGAAGGTGAAGCTACTAGATTTAAAGGAAACGAAAAACAAATTGTAAGAGGAGGTCATGGAAGCACAACGAAGCGTTGACGGAACTAAAGATCTACAGATATCAAATGTTAAAGAAGAGCTTATAAGAGTGACACAGAGTCCTGAACAAAATGAAGTCGATCAAGAAACACTAACGGATGATCGAATTAGTCAATAAGATATCGAGGTACGTACAAATTCACAATCACAAATAAGGAAGTCAAATGAACATGCAAAATCAACTATGAAACATGTTAATCTAAAAAGGTATGAAAGAATCAGAGAGATTAAATGAAAGATCAATTGCTTCAAAATTTGTTAAGTTTGAGACAAAGTTGGGCATTACTAAAAGGAAAATAGTCAAAATGAAAAGTCGGTGTTGAATGGGAGAATTGAGGAATCATCACCGACTTTCCAGATTTTTCTTGAGCCACCGACATTAGAAGAAGAACCTAAAATGTTGCATAAAATTTTCCATTCCACCACCAATGAAGAACTTTCTAGGAACCTGCTCTGCTACCTTCTTGCCACCACCATTCATGGATAAATTTGGAATATTTGGAAGCTTCAACCACCGACTTCAGCACCTATATATAGGTGCTTCTGTGTGTGAGTGAGTGTGAGTGAAAAGAGGAGAGAGTGACAGATAGGCAGTAAGTGGGAGAGGAGGTGGGCCTAGTAATTTAGTGGGATAGTGGCGTCCTCTAGTTAAATGAGTGAGAGTGAAAGTGTCAAGTGTGTGTAAAAAAAAATTTACAATAAAATAATATTTTTCTTTTGAGTATGAAATATGAATTTGAAGCTTTTTATTTGAGGTGAAACCAAAAGTAGTGACATGCCTTCTTTTATTTGTCTCTCCCTTTTCTTTACTAGCTTTAATTGATCTTTTGTTTAGACAACATTATGATAATCAATTTTGTTAATTTCTGTAAGGTAATATGTAAAATTGAACGGCTAAGATTTGGAGCATAAGTTTTGTTGAAATGAGTATTACACGCAACAGGAGGAAAGGACTGTAAAGACTAGCAATGGGGTCATGTAACCTTAGCATAGGCTCTCATTTAATTGAACGCTTCTCGAAGTCAACTCGAGCTCTACGTTTGAGCTTCAACACAGTTACTCTTTAGTAGGTTGCTACGAATTTTCTTTGACTCGCCCATCTCATGACACGTGTTTTGAGTTATAAGAATTTTTTCGGAACAAGTAAAATCGTATGATGCCCTTGTTTGGTGAAGATTAAAAATTTAAATTTTAATCTAAGTTAAAGACATTAAATAAATTATTTTAACCACTATTTATTTCGTGGAACTCCACAACTTTTCAACGGCACATTTTATTAATTTTTATCAAAATCTGCTAAAAATTTAATTTTAATTTTCACCAAACATGGGCTATATATCCTATTCTTCTACAACTTATTTTCCAGGATTTAGAAAAACAGAATAGAACATAATAGAGATAGATTCAGACAACATCTTGAGAGCTTTAAATTTCAATTGAGTGCATTGAAATTTTGTAAACAAAATTGCTATTGATTATAGTTGATTTCTCCTCTTCTGTTTGTGATTTTTTCCTGTATTAGATTTTCACGTAAATTTTGGTGTTTATTTTCTTATTTATTTTATTATCATCATTATTTTGCGATCCAAATTCATAACAACTAATTTTTTAGAATTCCGAAATTTGATGAATCTGATGAACTCCTAAAAATGGATGACTACCAAAGGAACTCATCCCTTGCCATGGCTTTTCCTACAATAGAAGAAGCTTTAACTGTTGTACTATTTAACTCCTTTGATCATGTGATGGGACATGAAAGATCTAGCATTGAGACAATTGATTAAATTACCACTCAATATTCAGTCTTAAACTGTGGCCACATTAGGGAAAAATGCCCATTCAAATTTAGAAAAGATTGGTCCACTTTGATTTCATACCACGAAAATCTAGTTTCCGCACCTTTATTCAATCGAATAAGGTTGCACCTTTTGGACATGTATCTATGTCTAGGACTAAATAAGACTGCATTGTTTAATAAATGAAGTTTTAGTATTTTTCCTATCGTCGAGTACTTTGTAATCAAACTTATCAAACAAACTATTCAAGTTTTACTAATATCAATATAAGCTTATCTAGCTTATAAGTTACAAGACCCACACGACTATCTGGATAGTATTATTATTATTTTATTTTATTTTGAATTGACCAAAACAAACTGGGTACATTTTTTTTTTTTTTTTGAACAAATCAAGCTCAAACAAAACAACTTTCCATTGACATTTTTGAATCAATAACTGAATCGAACAAAATAAGAGGTAGAAGAAGAAGATTACAAAAAATTATCCAATTATTAGCTGCTTCAAACACACACGACTTCACTGCTTCAATTTCATTAATTTGGGATCTTACTGTTTGGGTGGAAATTGGGGGTTTCAATTCAAATCTTCAAGTTTTCGGTGGGGACATGCATGGGTTTAGTCAAGAATTGGAATGGTTTATGGAAAGGTTTGTAGTCTGTAGGTAAATGGCATCCACCTATTTTATAATATTGGGCCAATTAATTGGCCCATTTCATTTTTAAGCCTAGTTTGGGCTGCTGATTAATGGGGCGGCCCAAAGTTCAGTGCACATGCCTGCCTTCCGCCCCTGCTCAAAGTCTTATAATTTCAGCTGCAAATTGACTTAATGGTCGTAATTACTCATGGCTTTAACTAATAAAATCTCTGAGAGCTAACATTCTGGTGAGTTCTAGTGTTACTACATATTTGTTACATAGTATATTACATAAGATTTGACTAAATAATAATTAAGATTTGACCAAACATGCAATGCGTAATTCTTCTTGTTTAAAACAATATTATACTATGTAACTTTAACTTCCAATTCCATTGATTTCTACACAAAATAAAATTCTCGCAAAAAAGTTATTGCAAATTTAGGTTACCACAACATGCTTTGCATTGCCATAAGTTTGTCGTGTTTCTATAATTCTGAAAACTATAAAAGAACAATTATGAAACTGTTATAATACTGTTATTCGCGATACAACCAAAACTTATCTGATATGATAATAAAGCATCCGGTTACTCCTCAAAATGAACACCACAATATCAATAACTCGGCACAAATTCTTACATGCATCAAACAGTTACGTACTTTAGCATAGCCCCACGAAGCTTTTCCATATATTCCGCAGCTTGTTTCTGCAGCTCAAAGGTTAACACACTAATAAAGATTCGGAATTTAACACGAAATTTCGCAGAAACTTTAATTGGAAAAACACTACTTAACAATTAGACAGGTCCTTCACTTAAATATGTTTCAAACATTAACTTGGAGAACCTTTAGCTGAGTCTTCTAACATTGCTTTTCTTTGTGAGTTTTTCATATTGACTTTTGCCTATGTTTCCTATATAAAGAGAAATGGCTTTGGCTTATTTCTCTAATAGCTAGTCTAACTTTCATATAGCAAAGAGAACCATGTGAAGTGTCTCCAAAGTAAAGTATTAGCATGTGATATGTGTCAGAAGTTAAGTATTTGTGCCACATGTAAGCATTAGTAAGATGCACGTAAATTATGTGTGAATAAAGCTGAAGGATTATTATCCTTCTGACAAGATACTATAGAATGAAGTAAAGTGGTGTTGCTGTTCCTTACTTAGTGCAAGCTTCATGTCTAGGTCACCCATAAATAGAGTCAAAGGAAGTCATAATTATCCTAGTAAATCATCCTATTCTCAGTTCGGAGATCTATCTCCAAGTCAAAAGGCTAGTACTAATTCCTTCGCAAATGTTAACCGTGGTGGTGACAGAATATGTTTTAAGAAGGTGGTAGGTCTTGTGAAAGCATTATATGGGTTTAGGATAGAGAATCTGTGATTGGTACTTTGCTTCCTCCATCTAGGTACTCAACTTCATAAAAATATTCTACTTTAAAAGACAACTTTTACTTTCAGGGTGAGATGAGGATGAGAGGGACTAGGATGAACTAGAATAAAATGAACTTTCTAGGAGTTGAATTCATATTTTATGTCTTGTTTCCTTCTATATCCTTTTTCCTGATTCATAGATCCCAACATCATCTCCATAGAGTGACAAAACAAAGAATATATCGGATAAGTAGTATTTGCATTAAACTTAAGCATACAACCGAAGCACAATAATGATCAATAAACCTCAAGGTACTAGCTTACTACTTCTATACGAAGACTACTATGAGATATCTTGTCAAAACTTCTAACTTTAGGAGTTTCTGATACTGAGGATCCTTCTTCAAGTCAACCACATAGCATACTCCTCCAAAAGTCAAGTTTAAGGGATGAACATGGCACTACAAACTGGTAGAGGAAATAGAAAGAAGGTAATGACTTGAGTTACCATAAAGGTTGGTAAAACAAAGCTTATTTAGTTATAGCTCTTATACCAAGGTTAAAACTACAAAGGAGGTATAATAGCATGACAAAAGCTTAAACACATGAACTGGAACATATTAAATAGATGTTATAAGGCTTGGAGATGGAATCTCCAAAGTTAGGATTGGAAATCGACTATCATATGAGATTTAGATGATCACAATGACCTCAAATTATTCTATTTATAGACGGCCTAGACTTGAAGCTTACATAATATGCATTACAAAGCTTACACAACAATTGTTACAAACTTGACCACTAAGTAACGAACGGTGACACCACTTTACATTTTTTCACAACAGTTTGTCAGAAGGATAAGAATCCTTCAGCTTTATTTACACGTACTTTACTTACATCACGCTAATGCTTACATATAGAACAAATACTTTACTTTTGACACACTTCACATGCTAATACTTTAATTTTGAGACGCTTCACATGGTCCACTTTTAGCACTTCATCTTCGTTTTAGGTAAAGCAAGAACCAGACAACACTAAGTAAACTATAAGAGAGGAACATCAATTTAATATGTATAATTTTTTCACTTCTGCATATACTTCGACTTTTTAAAAGTAATCACCTATCCCTTTGAGACTTTTCTTTGTGAGAAAAATATATTGCCTTTGACAGTAAATTGTCATGTCAGTCTTATGTGTGATATTCTATGATCTATGAATTTGTTCTTAAAACTAGGAAGCTGGAAGCAAAATCGGAAGCTTGTCTGCTCGAAGTTTGTAAAAGAATTTGTCAAGTTTATAAAGAGATGTTCACATATGGCGTACAAATGGGCAGGGAAAAGCACCTATTAGTAAGCTTATGGAGGAATACTATTTATTAAGGATTAGGTGAAGTTAAAAGACTTTATTGCCTAGTTTATAGGACGGTGAGGTGTCGAGGAAGGCAAGGGGGGGCACTTGATCTTTCCTCGCACACAGTCTCAATCCTTCTAATTTCCGTTAAGTTGGAGGTAGGATTGTGTGAAAGGAATAACACGAGAAAAATGTAAACATTAATGTTACGACGAAAAACTGGTAATGCTTTCCCTTCTGGTCCTACCCAAAGTTTTGAGAGAATCCTATGCCTAAAAGAAAGGGCTCGATCCTTCCTCCTTACCCCTCCTTTTACAGGCACTGGGCCAGGTTGGTTATCCCTAGGGTCTAGAAAAGCAATTGAAATCTGCAGTCCTCCAATTTATCTTTAGAAATATAAAGAGAATGCTTCCAGTGGACATCAACTTATCAATATGTTTTTCATTAATCCACTGATTGTAGTATCAGGAATTTGATATTTTTTTTACCAAATTATCTAACAGGCGGAATCTGTTAACCTCTCTCTCTCTCTCTCTAACTTCTCTTTAATTTCAGAAGATGTGTTATTGCTTTTTCTTTTTCCAAAGTTTGATCACTTTCAAAGATTTCTTGATATTAATAATATAAATAAAGAAAACAACTCTAGAAAATTCATCTGGATCAGATGGAATAATATTTGACCTCTCACCTGGTTAGCCTGATATGCATTCACAATATTTTCATCAAGAAGCATCAACAAGGATCTATTCAACTCATTCTGCTCAACCATTTCCAATAGCTGCATTGCATACAAGCCAGCTCTGAGTGACCAAATGAAAATCAGGAGACACAACACTATGATGTAATGAGATAAGAAAAGTATCATACAGTAGTCTTGACATTATCAGATGTCAAAATTTTCATTAAGTTCTTCCTCGCTTTTACGAGTTCATCTTGCATTTTATCATAGGCTTCTGCAGAGAACAACATAGATAGGTTGGGGGTCTTATAGAGTACAAATTGTAATAGAAATGTTTTGGCTAAAAAGTTTAGGGTGTTTGACAAAACCTGTTCCTTGCTGCAGAGCCTTTTGGAGCGCTTCCAGTTCTATCAATCTGTCTTCCATTTCCTACAGACAAAATCATTGTAGATGCTTGCTTCTCATTTATCTCGCAGAAACCAAGTCAAAAAAATTATAAAGACAAACCTGAGTCTTTGACACGGCAAACCTCAGTTTCCCCAGTTCACCTTTTAGGTGTGAGAAAAATTCCTCATTCAATCTGCATAGTTTTTTTGTGCTGATGTTATAGTATAATATTCATCCCTCATTATGTACAAAAACAGTACAATGATATATTAGAATGGAATACTTATATTTACAAAACAGCAAGCTTTGAATAAGTTGCAAGCATTGTTTCAAAAAGTACAAAATTTTAAACATTTCATAAATTATTCATCAAATGCTTGTTCTAAATGGGAATAAATTTACTTTGCCTCATGAGGTTTGTATTTGATTCACTTGCTCCACTGGACATTGGTAAATAGGAACAAAGGGCCCAATCGGATGGACTCTTTTGGTCATCTCTAATTGGAAACGAGTACAGTTATATTTTAAAATTAAAATAACAAAAAATAATTCTTTGAAAATAAAGAGAACATGCATTAAATGGAACTTTAGAACTTTATTGCAGCTTCCTAGTATAACAAAAGTAGGTCTATGCACTAATCTCTTTGCCAGAAACCAACCACTTTTATATAATCCACAATCAAGCATCTTATAGAAGGTGAATGCAAGTTCTGAGGTCCCTTTTTTTAAACCTATGAAGTAAGGTCGTGCTAAACTCCATATATTCAGATACATAGAGCTTAGACCTTTACCACCTCATTAAAAGAGTTCTAAGGCAGTGGAGAGGACACGAAATGAAGTGAATCTTTTACATCTCCATTTTGTACAAGGAACTCAGAGATAAGTATGACCTGGATTTCTCGTTTATATATAGCAATTAAAAGCTGATCCTTCAGTTCTTTTCAAAGTATCCCAATTCCTAGCTCACAAGGGATTCCTTAATCTCCATTGTCAGGTGTTTTGAATCTTTTAGTCCTTTACAGTTTATTGAAGATCTACTCGACGCCTTTAAGATATTTAGCTTATAGGGGATATCTTCAAATCTATCTCATGTGTGTGACTACAGCAAAAGATCTCTCTTACTTCCTATGGGTTTTCATTGGATTCTTTAAAATCATTACATAGAGTTATGGATTTCTTATAGTAAGCTTACCCTTCTAGATTCTGGTAATCCTTCATGATCATTCTAGAACTAAGATCTTCACCAAGGTGAATCTCTTTGAACAAATCGAGAATTGATCAAGTACTCAAGACTCGACCTTTAAAAGGCACATCCATTTGCACAACTCTAAATGCTATTTTGAAAACATGCTAGCTCCATCTAGCCACCTTAAGCTTGAGGGAGAGAGGGCGGCTTTCAAAAAGATAATACTAGGTAAGTTCTTGGTAGGATCAAGTTTCTTGAAAGTCAGACATCCAATGGGAGGTTAGTCCTCCATTTGCATATAATTTGGCTCCTTTTCAGTTAATAATAGGCTTCACCAACCTAGACACAACTCTCACTCCTTTCCTCTGCATCCCGACTTTAAACCAAGTTGCATGTTAGTCCTATAGCAAAGCACCGATCATCTAACATAGGGAGGTGGAAGCTAGAAATAAGAAACGATGAACGAAACGTTATCGAAGTTTTGTTGATTCCAAAAGAATACCGCGCACTATCACCTTCCAAATTCGATTGAATCCTAAGAATACCAGAAACCTAGGTATCAAAAACTCTTTGATTTGCACAATAATACAGAGAATTTGGACTCGTTGATTTTTAAATATCAAATATTGAAAATTTAAGAGATTAAAAAACTTGAAAATCTATTTTATTTCAATTTAAAAACCACTAACTGTCAATAAGGCTTACCCTTATTTAAAGAAATAACTAAAAACTAGGTAAAGACTAAAATAAAAAGTAATGACTATATTAATGATGAAAACTTAATCTTCATCAAGTCTAAATCTAGACAAAAACTAAAATTAAAGATAATGACTAAAATTAACGATGAAGGCTCAATTTCCATCATTCTCCTCCGATTAATGAAGATTCATCCTCGACTCTTGCACTATATTCTTCATCCAATTCCTCGTGACAAGGACTATCTATTTGTTAGATCTACGAAATGCTCATTAGCTACTTTGTTCAATTTCATTGAAGTTGCATATCTACCAGGACATGAATAGCAATTCCATGCTCAGATATCCATATTTCTTCAATATCAAAATAGTAAAACAAGGGTTTCAAAACTAAGGACATAGTTATCGCCTCCTTCCCAAAATTTGCCATGTTTCTTGGACAATTCTTCAAAGATTTCGATATGTGACACGTTATAAGAAATTGGAACATTATTGAATTTGCCATTATCCAATTCGAAAAATTCTTCAATCCCTTCATGGAAATTGGAGGCCCATTGTAACTGTCATTACCCAAATCCACTAATTCTTTAATTTCTTCGTCGAAGATTGGAGAACGGCCATAACTGAAATTGAAAGATTCTTCAACCTTTGAATTACTGAAATGAGTAAAAATTGTTTCGTCCCAAAATAGAATTTCTGTCATTAGGTTTCACGAACACCAACTTGTTTCTATTAGAAACGAACTTCGCTCTATAGGGGACGAAGCATTAAAAATAATATGATGAACACGTTATCGAAGTTCCATTGACTCCAAACGTATTCTACAACATGATCATCTTCGAGATTCTATTGATTCCTAAAAATACCATAAATTTAGACATCAAAAACTCTTTGAATCGCGCATGTATACAAAGAATTTGGATTTGTTGATTTTTAAATATCAAATACCGAGGATTTAAGATATTAGCAAGCTCCAAAATCTATTTTATTTCAATTCAAAAATTACAAACTGTTGTTAAAGTCTTACAACCCTTATTTAAAGTAATAACTAAAAATTAGATAAAGACTAAAATCTAGATAAAGACTAACTTTTTGAATCGTGCATGAATACAAAGAATTTGGACTTGTTGATTTTTAAATATCAAATACCGAGAATTTAAGACATTAGCAAACTTCAAAATCGATTTTATTTCAATTCAAAAATCACTAACTGCCGTTAAGGCTTACAACCCTTATTTAAAACAATAACTAAAAATTAGGCAAAGACTAAAATCTGGATAAAGACTAAATGTAGATAAAGACTAAAATTAAAAATAATGACTAAAATAAATGATGAAGACTCAAACTTCATCAAAACTAAATTTAGTTAAAGACTAAAATTAAAGATAATAACTAAAATTAGTGATGAAGACTCAATCTTCATCATCATCACTACCTACAACGTCACATCTCACCATCTTTCCAAAGGAATTCATGCTTTAGGTATTCTGATAATTCGTGTACCACACCATATATATGCCACACACAATGTAATCCGACACTCAACAAGTGTCTAATCTTTTGCAGACGGGCATGACTTTCTAAATAGTACAAGTTGCCTAACACTAACTCCAACAGACTGACAAAGTATTCTGTAATATCTAGTTTGTGTTAAAATGTCTATTATCAAGACTGATGTGTTCATGCATCTATGTCCCAAATGAAGACATTTTTACACGGATCCCTGTTTCTGTGAAGCATTTATCTGTAAGTTTGTCTGACACTGTATCCGAACCCTGTGGCTGGTATATCCATCTCCAAAAGTTATGGCCATAGATGATACTAAAGGAAAAATTCACTAGAACTGAATAAAAATATGCCTGATAAAAGCAACTAGGCAAAGAATAATCAAGCGGTGTATAAAAAAAGAACTAACCGAGGCCTCATTCTTGCAATCTCAAATTCAATCTCCTGAGCTTCAGTATCAAGAAAATACTCCACCAGCTCGGCCGCAGTATCCGGTATCACCCGAGACTAATGCCAACATCAAAATGTCATACAATCATGTTTGGCCAAGTTCAAAAGATGTAAAAATTAATTTTAAAGTTATTATTTATTTATTTTTGTCTAAACGTTTTAGGTAAATTACTTTTAATAAAAATGTTATCTTTTTACTTATTTCAAGTCATCAAAACTTCTGAATTGGATGCCAGAATAAACCCAAGTAAAAGAGAGTCATCGATCAATATTATGAAGTAATTTGTCTTGCCCACCTCTCGAAGAGCTCGGCGGCGCTCTTTTTCTTCTCGGACATGGCGTTCGAAGGCTTCCCTTGTCTCGGCGTCTTTCTCAAGGCGCCTCTTGAATTCCATTCTTGCTATATGCCCTGTTTGGGGTGCTCTCAATATTCCTTCTGGATCCTTCCTTCACAAATTAAACATGTCAAACAAGTTCAAAATCATCTTAAACAAACAATAAATCAATCATCCAGTGTGTGTGAGGACATACCCATCCTATGCATCGAATTTTGGTGCTATGATTTCTGGGTTTTGTGAATTTGGTGCTATGGAAGGGAGAGAGAGTGCTGGTAGTGGTAAGCTTGAGAGAGAGAGAGAGAGTGAGAGTGAGAGAACTAATATCATGGGATCAAATCAATTAGTTCGGAGAAGTATTTTCAAAATTATTTTTTATCACATTGAGACTCATAATTATTTTTACTTTTTTATCGCACGTTTTTTAAAATATCATTTTCAGTTGATAAAATATCTCCAAATAAGCTCTTAATTTATTTTTTCCCAAGTTTTTAATATTCAAATATGAATATTGATTCCCAAAAAAAATAAAGAATCAAAAGTCAAGTCGAAATCAATCCAAAGCTGAATTAGTTATCAAAAGTTTATAAATTCACCTGACATAGTAGTAAATCAATAGATTCTCCTTTTAGTTATGAGAACCAATTTTGGACTAGTACTCCATTTTTCTACACACACTGACCAATTTGATTCGATTATTCTAACATTGCAATTTGATAATAAAAAAAATTCATACATTGCAAATAATATACACATATATTAAGTTTATGTTTGATAGGGATTAAAATCAATAATTTAATTTAAATTAAAATCGACAATTAATTTTAATNTTTTTGTCAGCCTTGCTCAAGCGTTCAGCTAGTGAAGAAGTGGTGACTTTTCTTCCCGGTCCATAATTGTTGTCTTCAAGTCCAATACAAATTTCAACTCTCAATGGGCTTCCAAAATAGAATTTCAACTTGATATAGAACTCCAATAGCATTCTAAATTTGAATTCTTCGTAACGTACTCTTCAATGAGAAAATTTCAATACTTCAAACATTTCAATCAACGGAATTCACACCCAAATTCCAACAAAAGTTGTGGGAATGATTCATTTCAATATTGTAGTTTTCTGAAGCGGGAACGGATTAATTAGGTTTTTGGACTATAGTTTACGGTTTAAAATTTATAATGTTAAAATGCAAATTTTTTTGCTTATTTTGAATCTTCTTTCTTTATAGAATCTGAGTTTTAAATGTGTATTATGCAATGGAATACAAAAGTCTCATACGATGGATGAGAGCGATGAGGATATGGAAGACTTGGAGGGTGAGGTTCACCCAAAGAAGAAGAAGAAGAGCATGACATAATTGAGTCTGACATTGAACTAGATGAGCCTGATAATGAACCTCCACAGAAGGTCTAAACCAGTTATATTTTCTGTTTTGTTTTAAATTTGATTAAGGGCGTGATGTTTCCGGTAGTAAATAAGTTTGGATGTTGGAGATTATAGATGGGAGACCCCAGCATTGAAGTTACTGAAGAAAACTGTAAACTGGAATGGAGCTGTAAATCGTGTATTGATTGCTCAATCAATTCACACTTGTACAAAGGAAGATGTAATGAATATATACAGCAATGAAATGGAATCTTTTTCTAACAAAATACCTAACTAATTACACGTGAAAGACAAAAAACAAAATGGAATAATACAATTTGTACAAAGCATCCTAACTAATCTCCTTCTAGAGAATTCTTCTGTTGTATCCTTATCACCAATCCATCCTGGCATCTTTCTTGCTAACTGTGCTCATATTCTGGCAGGCTGGAATCTTGCAGCTTCAATAGCCCCCCACAAGATGGAGAGTAGATGTTCATTACTCTCATCTTGGATAGGCACGAATAAAAACTTTGTGAGCTCAAAGACTTGGTTAAAATATCAGCAATCTGTGAACTACTGGAGACATGTTGAGTCATAATGCTCCCATCTTGTATCTTGTCTCGAACCAAATGACAATCGAGTTCAATGTGTTTCGTTCTTTCGTGAAACACGGGATTTGTAGCAATGTAAATAGCTGCCTTATTATCACAATTTAGGATAGCCGCTTCAAGATGCTCGATTTTTAAGTCTTTAAGTAAATATCCGAGCCAAGTAAGTTCTCAACAGAGATTCGCCATTGCCCTGTACTCTGCCTCTACAGAAGATCGAGACACTACGTGTTGTTTATTTGATTTCCATGATAGCCTTCCCAATGAACACACAATAACCAGTCACCGACCCTCTGGTGTCGACACATGCCCCCCAATCTAAATCACAATATCTTTCTAGCTATATTCTTGATTTTGTAGGATAAAATAGCCCTTGACCAAGTGCTCTTTTGATATACAGTAACACGTTATGAGCAGCATGTAAGTGTGGAATTCTAGGACTCTCCATAAACTGACTTAATAATTGAACTTAATAATTGCTGTCGAATTTTTGGAGTGGGAGATGGGAAGATGCCCGTTGACACATGTAGTTTTGTAAGTGAGAAGGAGCTCTTTGAAGTCTGCTGGACCTACGAGCTAAGTGGCTAATAACAGGTGGATTCGATTCCAAGATATCAGTGGCAGGTTGCTCTGTGTTTTGATTGGTGTTCTCATGAGAATTGGAAGGTTTAGAATGGTTTAAGAAATCATGTTCAACGTTTCTGTTATTGGTGTTATCAAATGAGGAAGCGATGGGATCATTGCTAATTACAGGATTTTGTGTAAAACTTAGATGGTTGAAAGCAGTCAAAGGATCATTTCTGTTGGAGTTAGTGTTTCTAAATGGAAAGATGTTTTCATGAAAGGTAACATTCCTTGAAATAAAAAACTTCTTCGTTTTTAAATCCAGCAGTCTATACCCTTTTATCCCAAACGGATAGCCAATGAAAACACACTCCTTGGATCTAGGATCAAATTTATGTCTGCCACTGACAAGGGTGGTGGCAAAGGCTAGGCAACCAAAAGCCTTTAAATGACCATAGTTAGGCTTGGTTTGAAACAACACTGCAAAAGGAGTTTTGTTGCTTAAAACTGGGGTAGGTGTCCTATTTATTAAATATACTGCTGTCAATACAAAATCATTCCAGTATTTTAAGGAGAGTTTACTCTGAAACTGTAGGGCCCTTGCCACATTCAAAATATGTTGGTGTTTTCATTCTACCACCGTATTTTGTTCTGGTGTTTCAACACAAGTTCTTTGATGTACTATGCCTTCTTTTGAATAAAATCCTGTCATATTGAATTCTCCTCTATTATCGGTTCTAATAGTTTTGATCCCAGTTTCAAACTGATTTTCAACCGTGGCACAAAAGTTCTGTAAAGCAGTGGTGGTATCATATTTAAAAACCAGCATGTAGATCCATGTGCATCTACTAAAATCATCAACAATAGATAAGAAATATTTAGAGCCATCTTTGCTAAATTCATTACAGGGTCCCCAAAGGTTACAATGGATTAATTCAAAACATTTTCTTGTCTTGCGGTGACTGATATTAAAAGGTAACTTGTGTTGTTTTGCTAAGGGGCAAATATGACCATTGTTTATTCGAGGAGACACAATGAGAATTTCTTCAGGAGTGAAATCAAAACATGAAGAATGCTCTAATCTATAGTGCCATAAGACAGAGTTTTCATTATTCTTAGCAGATTCAGAAGAGGTAAACAGACACTTGAACTGATTAAGAACATCTGATAAAATTGAGGGAGAAACTTGCTTGTTCACCATGTAATATAGTCTACCTTTCACCTCGCCCATTCCAGTCGTTCTCCAGGTCGAAAGGTCCTGGATATAACGGTAGTTAGAAAAGAAAATAAGGCAGCAATTCTCAGTTTGAGTAAGTTTCCTTGCTGAAATCAAATTAAAGGAAAAACTAGGAATACAAAGCACATTATGCAGAGTGATATCTTTTGAGATTTTAACAGTCCCAACGTGTGTGATTGGGACATTTTCTCCATTCGGTAATCCCACACAGTAAGAGACATTAGCTTGAATGGATGTAAAAAAAGAGGTAGAACAGATCATGTGATCTGTTGCTCCAATGTCAAGAATCCATGGGATTTCTGAAATGTTCCCATTGTCATTATGAAATGCAGTTAAACTGAGTGGTCTACCAGACATTTTGTGATTAAATTCATCTGATGGTGGAGGATTAGCAGGTGTTTGAGAGTTGTTTGATGAGGAAGGAAGTTGTTGAGGAGTTGTTGCTGATTTGATGAGTGCCAACAGCTGAGAGTATTGCTCCTGACTTAAGAATACTTGGCCCTTGTCCTTCACTATTTCTTGATTAGAAGTTGTTCCTACAGAGACCGTGTTAACAGTAGCCTTTACTTTGTCATTAAACTTGTGCATTGGCGGATATCCATTCAGTTTATAACACTTATCCACTGAGTGTCCTGGAATTTGGAAATAAGAGCATGGTGATTTGTTAGGATTTGATTTGAAACACCTGTCAAGAGAGTGACCTGCAACCTTGCAATAAGTGCGGTAATATCGATCTTTTTTCTGTGATGAGTAAGTTTGGTTTCCTGTTTCTCTGTAGTTTCTTCTGCTCAGAAAATCCATAGAATCATAATTCACAGGACCTGGATTAGATATTTCTCACCTCTTCTCCTCTTGTTGGATCAAAGAGTATACCTCATTCAAACTAGGAAATGGCTTAATCAGTAGAATCTGAGCTTTAATCTCCTTATAGGACTCATTTATTCCCATTAAAAATTTCATAACCCAGTCTCTCTGCTGGTTTTGAACAACTACTTTCAAACCCCACAAGTACAATTGGGAATACTCTCATAATTCATCAGTTCATCCAAAAGAATTTTGAGTTTGGAATAGTAAATACTCACAGAATCATTCTACATCCTTTTTAACTTCAAAAACACGTGGTGCATTTTGTTGAGAAAACCGTTGCTCAAGGTCGAGCCAAAGAAGATGAGCAGTCTCAACATAAATGGTGCTACTCTTAATGTCAATTGCCATAGCATTTTGCATCCATGTTATGACAATATCATTACGTCTTAGCCAATACTCCATCAATGGATCACTGGTATCATTTGGTTCAGACAAGGAACCGTCAATGAATCCCAGCTTGTTTTTTTATCCTTAATGCCCTTCTCATTGAATGAGCCCAGGAGTAGTAGTTGTTTGATTTCAAGACATGAGTGACCAGTATAAGACTACTTCCATCATTGCTTCCAATATAATAAGGGCTGCTGGGATGAGTTGGGTCATGAGAAAGGACAGTTGGGTTCCTTTCTTCTGTCTGCTGTGCATTTTGTATTTGATTTGGATTAGTGTTTGCATTTGTGGGGGAGTTTATATTTGTTGAATTAGATTCTTCCATTTATGGCTCTGATACCATGTAAACTTTTGAAAGATAAAAAATATCAATGAACAAACTGGAATGGAGCTGTAAATTGTGTATTGATTGCTCAATCAATTCACATTTGTACAAAGGAAGATGTAATGAATATATACAGTAAAGAAATGGAATCTTTTCCTAACAAACTACCTAACTAATTACACATGAAAGACAAGAAACAATATAGAATAATACAATTTGTACAAAGCATCCTAACTAATCTCCTTTTAGAGAATTCTTCTGTTGTATCCTTGTCACCAATCCATCCTAGCATCTTTCTTGCTGACTGTGCTCATGTTCTGGCTGGCTGGAATCTTCCAGCTTCAATATCGTGATGCTTTTCAAGAGGCTAAAATTCAGGCTATGGAAGCAATTCCTGAAGGTAACGTGCAGACTAGTTAGTATACATGTTCACAAAAGAAATTTTTAGCTAAGTATGTATTTTGTTTTGATGTGTGTTACAAGGGTTTTGCATTGATCAGGTAAGTATGATGAAGCAATTGAGCATCTTATCAAAGCAATTCTGCTTAACCCTACGTCTGCTATTATGTATGCAAGCCGAGGTAAATTTTGTTTTTTTTAAATGTTATATATTGATCAGGTTTATTTTCTTAAACCTTCGACATTTATTATATGCTTATCTAATGTGTGAATTTGATGGTTTATGTGCTATAGCTACCGTGTACATAAAAATGAAGAAACCTAATGTTGCTGTTCGAGATGCCAATGCTGTTCTTGAGGTTGTAACATGTTTCTGAATTTGCATGCTGGTGAATTTAATTGCTTCCTATCAGCTAATATTAGCAATGATTTTTTGTGAACTAAACTTGTGTGTTTGTCGAAATGTCTCGGATGCATTTTACCTTATAAAACTGTGGCCATCATTACTATTTCCATGCATCCAGTTCAATTGCAAAAATATGAATGTATTATTATGTAGAAGATAAACATCTTCGAGTACAATTTCTTCCGCAATTTTCTATCTTGAGACTGGCGTGTCTAATCTAGATATACTTGATGTAGCTACCAGTTATTTTCTAGATAGCTCATACTCTGTAATAAGCAGCATTTCTAGCTAGAACTGCTGTGTAGCATATTTTCCTTGCATTTTTTGTTCGTGGCAGACCCAGCACTTGGTGAGGGGGCGCGGCTGCACGTGCTGGGCTCTTCCGGAACAGTGGATAGACTGTGGAAGAAAGGGAAGAATGGAAGAAAACGATTGGAATCTGGTTTTTGGTTTTTTGTTTTTTTTGGTTAAAGTTTGGACTTATTCTAGGCTTCTAGCCGTGGACCTTTTTAAAAATAACCAGGCCCAATCCAAAATGAATGGATCAATTACCAATTTAATCCATATGAATTTTGTCCACTGTAAATCTGTAATTGCAAGAACTCGATAGAAGAAGAAACTGTAAATCGGTCCAATTTAACATATACAAGAAAGTATTCATAGCCATAATATGTGAACTTTAATGAAAATTAAAGCAAAAAATTACCAGTCATGACCAAGAACACAAAGAGCCCAAAACACAGTCCCTTGAGCAAACCAATACAGAGGCCAAACAACCCAATTGTTTAAATATGCAACCACGACTCCTGATCCAAAAACCACCAAAACATCCCTTACAATATAGGACATAGACTTCCAAGGATCCGTAACCCAACATTGTTTAGGAATTGCTGCTTTAATATCAGACAATTAAAATGGAGGTGGGCCAGCATAATCAAAATATTCATCCCCATTGAGGGTTTTTTCCCTCTTCTTTATTTTTTTTCCACCAGCTAAATCCTGAACGGTACTTTCAATCCCCAATTTATCTCCCTAATCCCACTTTTTAAAGTAAACAAAGAACCATTTCTAATAATTGTTCTTGAAATTCTAACCTTGGAGTGGTATTCAAAAAAGCTTGGAAGGTTCTCAATTTAGCATTGATTCTTGGAAGTGGGCTGAGCCCACATTCTGAGAGAACCCAATTGGCCATTGAGTCCACAAACTACCCAAGATTTCAGTTTTAAAGCCTCTAGAGAAAAGAAATTTGTGGACCTAAAACTATCCAACTATATATATATATATACATCAAGAGTAACTTGCGCAACAAAATGTGAAATAACTAGTTGAACGATAATATTGTGGTTTACATAGAAGAGTTTTTTGGAAAAATTGAGAATGGGGCAATATTACAACGTTTTCAAAATATGAGATCCTGTAGAATGCAGTTGTCTAAATTTATAGTTACA
>CAIGRB010010998.1:0-22347 GCA_903798255.1 Fraxinus quadrangulata
GATTGTTTTGCTTGGAAACATGAACACATGCCTGGTTTAGATAGAAATTTGGTGGAATATAAATTGTCAATTAAGCCAGCTTTTAAATCTCATAAGCAACCCTCTAGGCGTTTTGCTCTTAAAGTGCTTCCTGAAATTAAGAAAGAAATAGAGCGATTATTAAAAATGGATTTTATTATAACGGCCAAATATGTCTAGTTAGACACGACTGCCGGACACGTAATATATTCCTTTATGGATGGATATTCAGGATATTTCTTCCTAAGAAGTGAATAAGTTTTGGATAAAAAACACAATGTCATCAGCACCCTGCAAAGATAGATGTAAACATTCAGCATTTTCACTATAATAAATAGATTGAAAGTGAAAATGAAGAAAATGTTACCTCATCAGCAACCTTTAGAAGATCAGGCATATCACTAATTGGCTCCACCTCCTGTGTAGACTTCTCCTTATTGGGGCAAGTAGACTCTACCGCAACGGGCAGGTCCATGGGGGCTTCTGTAAAATTCAAAAAGCGATGAATCAAAAAAAAAAAAAACAATAGCACAAGCGAGGGTGAAAACATTAAAACTGTGTACTACCTTCTGGCTCAGCACTTGGGGAGTTAACGCCCTGGGAAGATGACAGCCCCTCAACTGATTGTGATGAAGACTCCCAGACTAAAGATTTCTCTTTAAGCATGGTCATTTCATTAGCTGATTTGGATACATTGGCTTCAGCACCAGGTGATGAAGTAGGAGCTGATAAGACTAAGGCCTTCGAAGGGAAGGCTGAATTCTTCTGGAAAATTCAAGTAAAGTATCAATACATGAAGGATGTTGTTTCATGAATAAACAAACTTCTTTACCTTTCTTTTGAGGATGAGAGGAGCATCATCATCGTCATCATCATCGTCATCCTGTAAAGCTGAAGTTGGCCGTTTGCGGCTAAGGGTACCATTGACTGCAACAGCCTTGGTAGAAGGAGAAGTAAGTGGAAGAATAGGGCGTTTAGCATGAACAGATGAGGAAGAATTCCTAGTGGATACATGGGCGGCAAGAATAGGAGAATGAGAAGAAGTATTTGGCCGATCTAATAAATGGAAGGCACGATTAACATCAGTAGAAAACAATCTACGTTTTACTGATGGCTAGAATTGGTCGAAAAGAGGGTGTGTGATAAAAGTGGGATTAAAAGAAGCCAAGGAGAAACTTTCGGCCAAAATATTATTACGGGCATCAATGTTTTGTGTCTCGATTTTATTGATAATATAAAAATGCTCTTTTAAGTTCTTAGAATAGCATGGAGGAACATGCCACATTTGTCCAAAGCCAAGCTGGCGAGCAAAAAATTGGGGAGCATATATCTCAACCCCTGCCTTAGCATTAGTTCTTGTGATGATGTCATGGAACAATTCTCTCCCGACCAAAACTTGAACCTAAATGGACAAGAAAGTGCTCACCTCAGTTACTGTAGAAAGAGGCCGCACGTAAATAGGGATTTGATGAGAAGAAAAAGAGAAAAAGGAAGATGTTGAATTCAAATTATAAAAGAATGTGAAAACGTCCATACTGGACATATTTACAGGGTCTAATCTATGAATGAATAGCTCATAGCAATTAATTGCTCGAGGGGAAGATGGTGGGGCTCCAAGTTGTGAAAAATAGGCTCTCAACCACAATTGAGCAAGTCAAAGAGGCTCACTGCCAGTTGGAGACGCACCACTCTTTAATTGGAATTGAAGAGAAGCCATACCCCTATAAAAGGCAGCTAAAAAGAATGAGCACAAATTCAAAGATCTGCTACACGCTAACTCATGTGATATAGGCAGATAACTCATGGAAGGTTTCAAGTTGGGGACACAAAGAACATATTTACAAAGCCAGATTTGAAGGAAAGCAACACGTTCAGAGAGAGTAGGCTCAGAAGTGGAAGCAGTATAAAGACCTTGCATGCTCGAATAAAATTCAGTGAGCTTCTTTTCAAGTTTCAGAGCAGCATTGGAGAGTAAAATACCAGGGAAAATGGTATCGCCCTAGGGCAGGAGATTAACTAAGGCCCCAACATCCCTTAGGGTAATAGACATTGGGCCAAGAGGGAAAATAAACGTATTATACTCAGACGACCAAAAACTCAGAGAGATTGGAAAAAGCATTGAGTCACAAATTGGGAGATAAAGAGTAATTTCTAATAAGTCCAAAATTTTAGCACGATCAAAAAGTACTTTGGTGGGACCATAATTCACCAAACGTGCATGCCATCTACAAAAACTAGAATTAGTTTTTGGCTAAGTGGGAATACCTCTATGGCGAATCGGCCTCAGCGGCAAGGAGTTCAGAAAAGGAAGGTCTTCAGTGCAAGGAAATAACTGACCCGCCATCGCCCGTTCAACCGATTTAGCATTATTAAATGACGGGCCGAGATAAAACTCCTAAAGATCAAGATTGGCTTGCGATAGAAAGTTTGAGTTTATGTACGGTCGAGTAAGAAGGTTTTCAAAGTCCTCGAAACTAAAGGAATCATCGGAAGGAGTTGTTGAAGTTGCCATTTGATGAGAAATAGGAACGTCATGAAAGGTTTTTGAGAAGCGTAGTGAAGAAGCAAAACGATGAACAATGATCTTTATAGAACGCGCGATGAACAGACGTAAAGATAATGGGGCGATGAAGTGGCTTGTCTTTCGGGTTTATAAGGGTTTGTGACGTTGCACCTTTTCAGGTTGTAGGAGGAAATAATGATGGAAATTCTTGCAATTTCGAATATCGCCGGAAAATACAAGGGAAGAAAATGCAAAGGTTAATAATCGATATTAATTTTGCTATATTGGGGGGTAATTGTTGACACACCAAAAGTGTAGCCTAAATTTAAATGGTCCAAGGAATGAAGCCCAATTGAGAAGTTCAGAACAAAGGCTCTAATGGGATCATTGATAAAAGCAAAAGAGACCCCATAACAAAGTAATGTCATCACCCAAGTTGACTAGTCGCTCAAAATCTAAGCGAATGAAATGTCCTGCGGTCGCCCATGATGAATGAGCCCGTTCTCATCCAGACCTTCGAATCGCCCAGAATCTTAGCAAACATGAGACATCATAGTCATCCAAAAAAGTAGTTATTGAAGTAGTTATTAAGTAATCCAATCACGCCCCACGATTCAAGGATCCCTGTTGTGGGCGGTTGAAACACAAGAATCGTGATGACAGTTAGAGATGAAAAATCAACCATCATGAAGAAAGTGGGTAGTTATAGAACACTAAGTAGTTGCCAAGCAGTTTTTCACAAAGAAACTATCAAATGAGTATAAAAGGAAGAGAAGACATAGAAGAAGGGACCTCGAATCAAACACTCTCAACAGAGAATATATAATTTCAATTTCTTAGTTTAACTTTAAAATTCTTCTTTCAGTACTTGTGTGCTTGCGCCCCTTGGAGGCATTCTGTTTCATTTCTGAATTGTAAATCTTTGCCAAAGAAAACACCCATTTTTGGGACTTTGTCTCAAGATGTTTGTTCCTTACACAATCGTCTGAACATTTTTAATTGTTAGCAACTATCCGCGCGAAACAGAATACTTTAGTTTGCTTATAATTTTGACGTTTATATAACCTTGCATCTCTAATTTTTCGTAACTATAAATAGCAACTGTTACAGCTCGCAGGGTGAGGCCTCAGAAATCCTACGTAGCGAGCAAATCTAGAGGCTCACGCTCCATGTCAAAATGCCAGGAGGCACTTGACCAAACCTGTGAAGAAGCTGAACCAATGTGTAACCGAACCCAGTTGGCTGGGCTGACCCTTTTGCAAAGGACCGAACCCTTGTCATGGGAGAGACTGCAAAAGGGGAGATAGTAGGAGATCACATGTGTAATCTTTTTGTATTTGATTGATGTGACAACTTATTACCACAACCACCCTAAGTCATCAACCAGTTCAAATCTAAAGCACAATGTCAGGTTTATGGCAAACAAAATAGTTTTAGCATTTAATGTTTATGATTGATTGATGCCTTTAACAAGAGGCCTGAGTCGTGTGGATGGAGGCCAACCTTAATCTTTTTCTACTATAAAAATGTATACAATGTCTCATTCCGAAGGTAATGCAAGTTTTAAAAAAAGCGTAATGCAAGTTTATGCTCTAAACTTATAACTTTGCTCTTTTATCATTCTCGATATACACTCCAAAGCACCATCTTTTTACATTGGAAGCTCATGTCTAATGATTTGGAAGCTACATTTGGCTAATGATTTCTAGAAGTATGAAGGAATCAAATTTGTGTGGATGTAAGAGACCTTGAGATTTGTTGGCCACGTTGGAGGTAGAAATTTTGTGGTCAACAGATTGGTCCATTCTGCGAGAAGCCACAAACTTCCTTGTGGTGAAAGCTATTGGAAATAAAAGTGTTCCAGAGGTTCAATCTTGAGGAAAGACCTAAGTTCTTGAAGAAAGAATGGTTGAAAATACTAAAAGAAACATCATTCGAAGCTCCACTCGATACACTAGTTACAATTGCATAATGAGTTCTAGCCACGGGAAGAGGATTTTGAAGAAGAAGTTCTCCAGATAAATTTCAATGTTTGTTACCCTATCATGAATATCGATGAGGCGGTGGCACTACTGCACGTCTAGCAAAAGAGGTATGAGAAATGGCTACAAGTATGAGGAAAATAACTCAATAAAATGTTGCCATGCAGCATTTGCTTATGCAGATGTAGGGACAAGCTCGATATCAAATACCTCAGCAGATGACCTTTCAGTAAGATGAGGATAAGCATAATCAAGGGGCTTACTTTCAAAGGTAAGAGAGAGAGAGAGAGAGAGAGAGAGCGCTTAGCCATGCTGAAAGAGAGGTGGAGGTGGGCATGTCAACTAATTATACTGCCAGCAAACCTGCTGATAATCTGCCACAAGGGACAGAAAACTTCTCCCATGATATGCACAGGAACGTGAACCTCAAATGTCCATCAGTGTCTTCGACAAGATTGGTCCATCAACACCTAGAAATAAGTCCCAACAGCCACCTCCTATGAAAAGGCAATATAGCTATAGGCAAAGCCACGAGCTCGAAAAGATAGACGAGAAAGAAGGGACAAAAATTTGATAAACCAAGTCAGTACTTCACAACTGCCTCAATATCAGGCCGAGGAGGGAGATTCAAGTAGCATATGCAGGTCCTTTGAGTTGGATGATGATGATGAAAGTCTCCCATTTTCACTAGAGTTGAAGAATGCCCATGTCCCCAACCACTTTATACAACCAAAAATCTACAAGTATAAAGGAAAGAATGATCCAACCAAGCATCTTAACAACTACAAGACTCACATGAGCCCGAGGGAGCTTTGCCTACTTAAGTATAGGGCCTTCCACCTTACACTCATAGGGGCTACTAAAATATGGTATATTCGTATACCTGCTAGAAGTTTTAGGAGCTAGCCAGACCTCAAAAAGGCTTTTCTGAACCATTATCTCTCAACTAAGGAAGGAGAGGCCTACATTCAATGCTCGTAGGATATGAGGCAATAGGTAACTGAAACTTTGAAAAGTTACCTAGTCCGTTTCACGGACAAAATGACTTATTGTGAGCAAGTCATCGATAGAGAGTCTCTTTTAGCCTTAAGACGAGGCCTCAATATGAATACCCTTCTAGAGGGATGTGCAAAACAAGAACCCCACAACTTATAATGCCTTGGTAGAGATGAAAATAAGTGAAATTGTCAACGAAGAATATACAGATCATCGTAACAAAACCTCGATGGAACTCCCACTACCTCAAAGGTAGAGACGAAGCCCTTTCTTGCATTTGGTGAATCAACAATGAACTCAAACTAGGGCACACAATCACCTCTACATTGGGTCTAGAATTGGCTATGGCAACTCTAGATGTTGTACCTTCTCTGGCATATGAATAGGTTGGACATGAAACTCAAAGGCAACCAAATCACTCGATGGGTAGAGGCACAGGTAGAAGTAATAAACCTAGGAATAGGCCTTATTGTGCTTACCATCGAACTTATAGCCATTATACCAATGATTGTACATGTCCCAACATGTGAAACAGAATGATGTACGTTCTGGCAGAAATGATATCCACCATGAGCAAAGGAATATAAACCCTTCTAGGAACAACCAACTGCCTCGGTGAGATGAGGTAAGGCGATATCTCAGGGAATAATCCCTTAGATGAAGGGAAAATGAGGATCAGAACAGGCCCAAAAGTGGCCAGAGGTAGAGAAGAGAAACCCCAGCAGATGTTTAAAACGCTCTTATAAGATAGAGACACTATCATTGGGGGTCTGCATGTTGATGGAGAGTCAAGAAATGTACAAGGGAATTACATCAGGGAAGCCAAAGATCCCCCATGACGATCTATATAGTTAATAGCACCCCTCATGGGACTAGAAGCACACCCCATCACTTTTACACAGGAAGATGTAGTAGGCATGCACTACTCTCATTGCAATGTGGTAGTGATAAAGGCTATTGTAGTAAGAAACAACTTGAAGTGTATGTTGGTAGATAACGAAAGCTTTGTCAACACTATATTTAGACCAACTATGACATGCCTAGTTGTATCTTTAGAGGTCGTAAGCTCCGTACTTGTGAGGAAAGAAGGCATCACACAACTGCTTATCTACTATTTAAGTAAGGTCCCTTTGCTTGTTGAAACTCTCTACACTCATATGAGAAGCTCACCCTCTCTTTAGTTACCACCTCTAGAAAATTGAGGCCATATTTTCAGGCCCATATATAGCTCATCCTCTCTTTGGTTACCATTTGCTGTATGACATGATTGACACTATATATGTTTTAAACAAATCTTTTTAATTATTTCCACCCAAATGTAAACATACTCTTGATCAGTTAAAAGATCACCCTAATGATCCAGTTCGTTTCCAGACCACTTCTTGTAAATAATGGTATAGCAATTCCAACTTATCATTATATTCTAATATATGAAGGGGCCAAAAGATTTAGACCTTCTGCAAAGATAAATATCAAAACAAAAATTAGACAGATTGATTATTAAAGACATTCTCAGAAACCGCATTAATGATGGAAATTCAAAATAACAATTCCAGACTTATCGCATAGTAGAACAATGGAATCATGTTCTATCAAGAACGTCTTGCTATAAAAGTTAAAACATGAAACATTCTAGCACCAAATATTCAACAAAAAGAATTATATCTAATGGTCTTTCAAGAAATTGTCAGAAAGTCAATCAGATACAAAAGAGGAGTACATATCCCAGGGTAAAAATAATGAAATAGATGTTGAACCGGAAGAAGTTTACATAGAGATGATGGAAAAATAGTACAATACTTCAAAAGAAGCAAAGACATAAAGTCAGAGTAAGGAACATTATTAAAGAGCAAGAACAATAAACAACACACAAATGACAATTATTAACACAAAAAGTCGAAAGGAAAGAGCATGAAGACGAAGGATCTTTATTATTTCCATACACCATACATCTGCAGAGTTAATATTTGTACATTTAATTGTAAATCACACGCATGTAAAGATAACACAATTTTCTTCATTTTTTTTGTAAGAAGTTGATGTGATGTATCAGCACCTACTTCTCTATAAGAACCAAAAGTTTTTTTTACACAATAAGACATACCGAAAAAATACATAGCGCACCATATAACACTTGTACTTAAAAAATCTCTCTCAATCTTTGTAAATTCAATGGCTTCAAGTTAAAGTAAGTTCTTTCATACTTCCTTTTGCTTTATAATTTCTTTTACTTTATTTATTTTTTTGCGCAAGACCAAAGAGGAAACACCAAGTAAGCAATTAATTTACTCAAAAGTAATATTACAATTTTTTATTCTCTTTTCAAACATATTTCTAACGCTCTTAGGTTTTTTATTCTGGATTCTATGGGCAAAAGATAGAGTAATCCTTAGAGTTAAGTTGGTTGTGTTGTGTCCTAATTAAACGAGTTTGTGTAAGCCTTTTTAAACATGATGAAATTTGTTTTTGGTTGTAGTCTTAGTCCATTTTTAGAAGGTAAAAAAAAAAATCTAAGAGAGAGTTAAAAAAAAATCTGATCAAAATCATTTGCTCAACAGTAAAATACTCTAAGGCCATTATAAAAATATTGTTTCAAATTTTTATATTTTATGCCATTAGACAAATATACTTCATCTACTTTGCTTTGTTGTTTATTATAAATTTTTAACAAATATATGAAAATCGAGAAATTGGTAGATTAGTTATAATAGAAAGCCATATATTATCCGCATAAGATGAAAATAGGGGTAATTCCTCTTTTATAGATCAAGAGGCAAATCACTAAGCTTTCTATCTCTCATTATCAGAGCTTCTTGATAGAAGATTCTAAAAATTGTAAGAAAAGACAAAAAGAAATAAAAATTGCAAGAAAAGATAAAAATAATAACAATATAATATGATTTCAATTTAGAGGGTATTAATAAAAATCTTGTCTAACAGAAAATCTATTGCCATTATTTTATCTTTTCTTGCAATTTTAATTTATTTCTGTCTTTTTTACAACTTTCAGGATCTTCTATTATTATAATGTCATATTTAGTCTAATATTATACATTTTTCTATCTTGGTATTGTCTTTTAAGTTTTTTATAGAATTTTTTCTTTCGCCTCTTATAATCATAGGTCTGTGGTGTATACAAATTTGAACAAAAAGATAATTTAATTTCTTTATTTGTTTTCTAGTTACTTCTTCCATGCAATATTCTTTAGTTATCAATTATAAATTTTATAGTAGTGCTAATAGTTACCTCTCTTGTTGGTGCTAATTCTACATCATTTCTAATTTTAACATTGCATGGTGGTGGTATCTTTCTATATAATCTGTCGAGTATAGGTACATCTAATACTAATCATGTCGTACTCACTACTCTTTCAAAATCTAATAAAAATGATTGTATGTAGTTCATATAGTACATACAATTATTTCTCTAAGGCTCTATTTTAGTCATAGGTGTTGTCTTTATTGGGGTTAGATCTTATAATTATTTCTCTAATAAAACTTGTAAAAATTCTAGAATTGTCTCCTCCAGCCATTCTTAATCTAGTTTCTTCCAGTATTAAACTTTTAGTTGTAACATATATGTCTAATGTTGTCTTTCCTAGATAAATTTCTAAATATGCCCACATTTCTTCTACAGTCATCTATATAGGTACACTATTATATACTCTAATTACAGAAGTTTCTCATTTGGTTATAGTTCTAGATCTGTCTTGAGATTTATAATTATTTAATTCTAAAATTAATCCTCTATCACTTACTATTGGTAAACTAAATCATTCTTCTGATTATCTTTTTCTGGATCTTTTATAATTTTGTCTTCCCATTCATATACTTTTGCAGGGGGTAAAGGATACTTTCATCCTATGTCGTATTCTATATTCATAGGTTCTTTTTTTTCTTTTTTTCCAAATTATTGGGTTGTTTCTAATTTATTTATTTTATTACCTTCGCTGCTTTCTTCCATCTTCGTTTTTATACTTGTTTTACATTTGCTGCTTTATTCCATCTACGCTTTTCTCTTTCTCACTGTTTTCGTCTAATTCATTGACTTCATCTTCACTTTCATAGTCTCCTATTTCAAAGTATTTACATACCTCAGCCATTTCTTCTTTATTATGCTTTGTCTATTATGGTTGATAATTATAATTTTAAAATCCAATACTTAAAGTTTCATTACTATTTTTGTACATAATATTATCTTCTGGTACCAACGTTGGTCATTCTAAAAAGTTTCCTAGATTTTAATATAATCCTGCATTTTTTTTTCTAAAGAGAATTTCTTTACTGTGATGGCTTTTATGCCTTTTTGTCCTAATAAAATAATTATTTGATAATTTTCTAATTTATTATTGGCAATACTGTTTTCACTAGGTCTTCATATAAATCATGTACAAATTAACAAATTGTCTTTATCTATTTTCATTTGATATTCTTTACATTTTATTCCTGTTTTAATGTCTTTATAAAAACTTTTAATATCGTGTAATGTATACTATTCCGTCTTTATTATTCATGTCTAATTCTATCATATTATTGGCTTCCTAATAGTCGTTGTTCTATGTCTATGAATATATTATCATATAAACATACTAATAATTTAGCTCCTAAATTTTCTCTATGAAGTCCTTTTACTCCTATTATTATTAATCCTAAAAGAGTTTGTTGAAGATTTTTATTAACAATTTCTTTATAAGATTATTTTTCCATTAAATCTAGGGATGTAAATTGATCTTCATGTATACAAGAAACGTATCTTTCACCATAATGTTGATATATTAAAAATTTGCTAAATATATTTCCCTTTTTATATATGTCTAAAGTTTTTACTAGTTTTTATTTATTTTGTCTAAAAATTTCTATCTGTTAATATAGATCTATTAATGGTTCTGATATTGTCTCGAATTCCATTTTTCTACATAATGTTCTTAGTAAAGGATTACCTACTAGTCTACCACTACTAGCTACAATTTGATTTTCTTTATCCATTACGTATAAATTCACTTATAGTCTTCTTAACATTACAAGATTTTTTGACTTTTCCTAAATCTAATTTTTCTAGCTTATTTATTAAATTATCTAAATTTTGTCTAGTATCTATTGACTTCTCTTTTTCTAATATTTTAATTATACTTTCTAATTTCTCTAAGTTGGGACCAATATCTATTTCACCTATATTACCAAATTTCTTCTTTAATATTTCACTATTTTGGTTTTTAATATATTCTAAAGTTTTTATATTTTTATTTATACTTTCCAAAAAACTTTCTACCATTTTATTTGAATTGTTTCTTTCTAAATTTATGAGTAAATCTACAATACTATTTAACTGTCTATCTTCAGAATGTAAAAGATGTTTAAAATTTTATCAAAGTTACAAAATAAAGAAGTTGTACGTAAACTATCTTTTCTTTTCAAATTTCCTAGAAATTCTAAATTTAAGTAATCTATTCTTATCATAAACTAAATGTTTTAGACTAAGAAAGAGCACTGATACCAATTTAGAAGGTGTTACTAAGAATCTTGTCTAAGAGAAAATCTGTCTTTCTTTTTATTATATTCTATTATTTTTATTTTTTCTTACTATTTTTATTTATTTATGTCTTTTCTTACAATCTTTAGGACTTTCTCTCAAGAAATTTCGATATTAAGAGATAGAAGGCTCGGTGATTTGCCTTTTGATCTGTAAAGAGGAGTCATCTCTATTTATAATTAATGCGGATAATATATCGCTTTCTATGATAGCTAATCTATCAATTTCTCGATTTTCGAAATAAATATTAATAAATTCATTAAAACTTTCTCATGAACAACAAAGTAAAGTAGATTAAGTATATTTGTCTAATGGCATAAAATATAAAAACTTAAAACAATATTTTTGTAATGGACGTAGAGTACTTTACTGTTCAGCAATGTATGTATAAATTAATTGCTTACTTGGTGTTTCCTCTTTTAGGCCTTGCCCCAAAAAAATAAAGTAAAAAGAGAATTATAAAGTAAAAGGAAGTATGAAAGAACTTACGTTAACTTGAAGTCTTTGAATTTACAAAGATTAGAGATTTATTAAGTACATGTGTTATATGGTGAGCTCTGTATTTAATCAGTGTGTCTTCTTGTGTGTAAAAAAATAATTGCATCTTATAGAGAAGTAGATGTTGATACATCACATCAACTTAAAAAAAAAAACAGTCTTTTGTTATCTTTACATATGCGTGATTTACAATTATAGGCACGGATATTAACTTTAGAGATGTATAGAAATAATAAAAATCCTTCGTCTGCACGCTATTTCTTTTTGACTTTTTGTATTGATAATTGTCATTTGAGTGCTGTTCATTGTCCTTGCTCTTTAATAATGGTCCATTCTCTGACTTTATGTCTTTTCTTCCTTTGAATTATTGTACCATTTTTTTATCATCTCTATGTAAGCTTCTTTCAGATGAGCATCCATTTCATTATTTTTGCCATCGGATATATACTCCTATATCTGATTGACTTTCTAACAATTCATCTTTTGTTTATTGAAATGCCATTAGTTATAATTCTTTCCGTTGAATATTTGGTGCTGAAATTTTTCCTGTTTTAACTTTTATAGTAAGATGTTATTGACAGAAAATAACTCCATTGTTTCATTATGCTACAATATGAAATCATTATTTAAATTTCTATAATTGCTGCGATTTTTGAGATTCGTCTTTCATAATCAATTTTTCTAATTTTTATTTTGGTGTTTGTCTTTGAAGAAGATCTAAATCTTTTGGCTCCTTCATATATTAGAATATAATGATAATTTGGAATTACTATACCATTATTTACAAGAGGTGGTCAAGAAATGAACTGGATCATTAAAAGGTGATCTTTTAACTGATCGAGAGTCTATTTAAGTTTGGGTGGAAAGAATGCAAAAGATTTATTAAATCATATATAGCGTCTATCATGCCATACTGTAAGGCTGAATAACAAATATCTTCTTCATAAAAAATTGTATAGTCAAGGGAAATTATAGGATAAGTGTGTCTAAGAAAAACTGAATTTTTAATGGACGATTCGTATTTGGGGCTCGATTCTCATTATGGTAGTAGCTTAGAGTTTGAGAAAAAACGATTATCTTTTGTATGATTGATTCTTTATAGAATTTCAGTACAATCACCAATTTTTGTTCTAATTCATATAAAATCTTTTCTTGCCCTTCAGCCGTAGAATTTGTTAATTCAATAAGTCTTTCTATTTTATCAGAATAATTTCTATTTGTAGAAGCAATGTCTTTGGAGATGGGTCTTTCAACATTATCTCTAGAACTGAATCTTTTAAAACTATTTTGTAACTGAAAAATCTCATTTTGATATTTACTAATAGTCTGTTGAGATGAAGAGATTTCGTTTTCAAGGATTTGTAATCTTTTTTTCTAATGAATCCTTTCTATGATTTAAGTCTCATTATAGTTTCACAACTAAAACAAAGTTGTATTGATAATGAAAAAGACGATGGTTGGGAGGTCGAGGTTTATGTAGTCATAGTCTGTCTAGCTCTTTCAGTTATATAAAAAACCAAGCTTGTGAAAGGGAGGAAAAAGCACCAGCCGGCCAGGAATGATGACCAATTGCTGGGGGTCGATTTCCTCTTCCTTCCAGTTGAACGGGAAGTGGAGAACGAAGGGGAAGGGGAAGGGAAAGATTCCTGGTTGTACAGTGGGACCCCTTTCTCGACCAATTGATTAGCCAGACCTCTTTCGTCACCCAACAACTTTCATTCCCGTTGAAGCATCCCCATTTTCGTCTTAGGCGAACCGAAACGATTCATTTGCATTTGACCACTATGATCTTTCACGACTTGACCTCTTTAAGAAACCATTTCTTTTCAATGGAACCTGTGAGACCTATTTGCTTCTTTTACGACTTATTCAACCCGAAAAACCTCAACCTCCGTGTGCAGCAATCAGAACCGTCTCGGCAATGATAGCACTCCCTATCCTTCATTACCCTATAATTTCTCTACATTAAGTTAAAGCTTCTTCTAATGTGTAAAATCATTTGAAAAAGGGGCTGAAAATCTTTACACTTGTTATAATACCTGTGGCTAATAATCATATATATCATGTTTTTTATCCGTAATTACCACAAAGAAACTAAAATTTATGCTGTCTACTTGATTTTGAAGTTGTCTAAAATAATTAGCTAGAGCATTAATGCTATCTAATTTTTATTTAGAGTCATGTGCCATCCAAAGATTATCTACTAGACAACGCTCACTTTCTGAAAGTCTTTCTAAATTATTTCCTCTATATCGAAGATTAGATCCTTGTGGGACCACTTTTATAGTAACATTCCCAAAGTTCATCATCATTTGATCCATCTGCATCATGAAAATAATTAGTTAGAAAATTAATGACTTCTCTACTTAACTTACCTATGTTTATGCGTTCTATATTAATTTTATAACTATTCAATATTTCATACAATTTTAGCCATCTTTTATGTCTTATTTTATCAAAATTTGTCTTTTTAATAAACTTTAATATTGCTTCACAATATGTTCTAATGGTAAATTCAATATTTAAAATAACATAAAGCTTTCTATACTATGTATAATGGCCATTATTTCATAATCTAAATTGGTCAAGTATTTTCCTTATATCTTGTGCTTTCCACTAGCATATCTACAAATATTTTCTTCCTTTTATCACTATATTTATTTGGTTTAAAATATATAATTCCTCCACATCCTAGTTCACATCCTCTCGTTTCTATTATTTTATATTTACTATCTAATGGTAATTCTAAATGTGGTAAATTTTTAACTTCTTTTTTTATTTTTTAAACTAATTCGACTGATTAAATTGTTTTTATCCTTTTCTAGATAACTGGTCCTACTTTCTTCCTAAATCTTTAATAAAATGTCTAGCATAAATCAAAATTCCTAAAAAAAACTTGTAATTTTTTAGTTTCTTCAATTTTATTTGGAAAATGTAAAATTGAATGTATTATGTGTGGCTGCAGTTGGATTTTTCCTTCTCCGAAAATTATTCCTAAGAATTCTTTTTGCTTATAATTAAACCATTTTCTATGAATCTATTTAAAACTATCTCTAAATGTTTCATTTGTTCTTTCTAATTTTAAATATGTAATAACATACCATCTATATGCACACAAACAAATGGAAAAGAATTAAATATATAATCCATCTTATATTTGAAAAATAGACCGTGCATTTTTTAATCCAAAAGGCATGACTAACCACTTAAAAATGTCCTAGTGGTGTAGTAAAGTTGTCCAAGGAACCATTTTTATTTGCCAAAATCCAGATTTATAATCAAACTTTGAAAAAATATTTTGTATTTTATTTATTAACACGTCTTTGTATTTTATATTCATCTTCGATAGTATTATCATTTAGTCTTCCGTAATTTATAAATATTCTCGCCTTTCCTCTTTTATTTATTCCATGATTTCTAAACATAAAAACGGGTGATCTATGTTGACTGTTAGATGGTGCTCTTACTTTTAAATCTAATAACTCTTTAATCTGTATATTAAAGTCTTCTATGTCTGTAAATATCACACCTATATTACACCCACAAACACAGAATGTTTTTATTCGTTTGTTAAACTAAGAGGATTTCCCCACTGTTTGTGCACGTGAAATTCAGGATATCGATGGAGTGCCTTATCAAACTTTTATTTGGACTCACGAGTTTGATGAAGATCAGGAATCTACCATGGTGCCTATATGGTTATCTCTTCCTGGATTGCCGCCTCATCTGTTCCATGAATCTACGCTGAGGAGTTTTGCATCTGCTGTAGGACGTTATATTAAGCATGACAAACTGCTCGTGTGAATCAAACGAATTGCGCTCGCATCTGTATTCAGATGGATATCTCTGCCCCTTTGAGACACTCCTTTTGGATTGGTCAACCGCATTAACCAGGAAGCCGTCTCCAAGAAATTATTTATGAGACACTTCCTGCATTTTGTCATAGATGTAAGGTACAGGGACATTCGGATTTTGAAGTGTAGAAAAGGTTCGGTTTTGGATGAAACAAAATGGGATATACAAAGAAACAAAAAAGAACAGAAGAAGACTTGGCAGAGAAAACCAGGAACACTCTCTGGGGTAGTGCAAATCTGAATAAGAATCAACAGGAGGCGGATGTGAAAACTGCTGAGAAAAGGAAGCAACTACTTAAAAGGGTCACAACTTTGCCCTCCAACATGAATTGGTATGGGAATGAGGATGGGCAGGTTTTTTTTTTGAATATGCCAAGGACACAAACGGTCAAGACAAATTGATGGAAGACTCTTCTTTGGTTGGCTTATTAAATCATAAGAGGATTCACGAAGATAGGTACCAACAGGAAAATGATTGTCTAAGAAGTGCAGGACAAAGGCAATTAAAGGATAAGGAATCTGCGGAGGATGTGCAAGCAGATTGAGAATCTGATAAGCTGATGTGGAAGCAGATTGAGAATCTGATAAGCTACTGGCTGAGGCAATCATACAATGAAATATTGAAGACGTATCTAGAGCCTTGATGTTACGTGAGTTGGACATTACGGCAGAAAAAGTAGTGAATGAACCCGCTGAAAATTCTTTCGAAAGTTTGGTATCAACAAATTCTCTAACAGGTCTGAATAATGATAACCATGTATCGATTAGGGATGAGCAGCATATTCCTGCGTTTCTCAATTATGATAAGGGTAGGGCGGAGGAACAAGGAGTATATATCTTACTAAATGCTTCGCCCAGAAGCTCTCTGAAAATGATGGATGAAATCTTTGAACAAGAGTTTCTATGGCATAGAAATAAACAGGATAATGATCCTGGCAATCAACTGGAGCACTATGAGGGCAACATGATATCATTATCTGATGGAGAGCAAGGTGAAGAGTTGGAAGAGCTGGCTCCCAAAGTTTGTGAGACTGATCCTGAACACGACATGCTTATGAGTCAGACTACTGATAAGAAATCAAAGAAGAAAAGAGTGGTCTTCGGGATCACCACGAGGACCAAAAAATTTATTAATATGTTTAATATTATTATTTGGAATAGTAGAGGGGTGGTCTACTCTAAGGAGAGATTGATGAAGTTAAGCAGGAAATTAAAATCGGAAGTGATTGTCTTAATGGAGCCTTTTCTTGATGATGGACACGGTAAACGGTGGATGCGTAAGCTTCTTTTGCCTAATTTTTGTTCTAATGTGGTGGCTGGTGGTAAAATATGGGTTTTCTGGGATAAGGAGTTGGAGTTTTATCTAGATTCTATGTGTAATCAAATGTTAACTGGTTGGTTTCAAAAACATGAAGTTCGTGTTTTGGCAAGCTTTGTATATGCTAGTTGCTCACAAAGCTGTAGGATAGATTTGTGGGATCAGTTGCGTGACGTGGAAAGTGAGAATGTGCCTTGGCTTGTTGGCGGTGATTTTAATATTGTACTTACTGATGATGAAAGGATGGGGGGTTTGCATCCTTCTTGATGTGAACCCAGCCAAGAATGGATCTTGGGAACCCACGAACAAGTTTCAACCCAAGAAAGCTAGAAATCACGTCTCGCAAAGAGCAACTCGACCCATATCAAAAACCGAGATTACACGTAAGAAATCCAACCCGTTGATTACCCGGAACAAGAACTGTAAAGTGGAAACGTCACAAAAGGACTGCGACACCTTTTGATAAGTTCAAGATATAAGTCTTAAAGCCACCAAGAACATTGGAGGAAAAAACTCACAAGTTGTATTAATTCTCAATAATGATAAAAATCTCCATTTCACAATGAAAATAATAACCTATTTATATGGAAACCCTAAGAATTAATTAAAACCGGAAATAACTCGTAAAATATTACAAAATATCATACCAATTAAAGTTCTAAACTAATACGGAAACTCGGGTTTGGAAAATTTGTCTCGGAAAATTCTATCTCCATCTCCTTATAGTAATCCTCCACACTGCTAGACCCCTGAGAAAGAGTTTGCAATTTATGATGAAGATCCCGGTAATAATGTCTAGGTACAAACCGTTTTCTCATGCAAGCCTTCAACTCTCCCCACGTCTCAATTGACCTGTCCAAATTCCTCATACGACTAGTCACCAACTGATCCCACCAAATTATAGCATAATTAGTGAATTCCACTACCGCTAACTTCAATTTCTTCTCCTTCGAGCAATTATGGCAATCAAACACCAATTCCATATTCTTTTCCCATTCTAAGTAAGTTTCAGGGTCACCCCGACCTTGAAAAGCTGGAATGTTCAGTTTGATGCTCCCCAAATTTCCATCAACCCCTCAATCAATCCTACCTACTCTCATCCTCATTCGTCCCATGTCAGCTTCCAAATATCATTCACTATTACCTACACTCACCACCTCATCTTCCCCATTTACGTCCTCGCCTATATCATCTACCCTCATGAGGAACCCTTTAGGGGCGTCCTTCGCTGCTGACTCCCTATCAAGGTTTCATGTCTAACCACATCACCACTAATACGTTCAACCGCCAAACCCAATTGATCAAACCTACTATGTATAGCCTGCATACTATCCACAAACTCAGCATAAAACCCCTTAGGTACTTCTTCCTCCTCGCCTTTACTCATTTTTTTGGCAATTAAGTAAATAACAAGATTTAAATGAAAAGAAATAATAGAAAGCCAAATAAATGTCTCTCACATATTTGCACTCGTGTATCACTCGAGATTGGATTTTACCCAATAATGAGCTCACCACTCTGCCTTTTACCCCCTCGTCCTCCTTCCTCAATGGCTCAAGAAATAATCGATCTTAATCAAATGGGACACAAATCCCGCAACGAACACCACCACAAGTATCGGTTCGGATAATCAACAAGATATGCACGAGCTAAGGTAATTGACTCAAATTCTAGGAATAAGAAACAAATGGCTCGAAATTTTATGTTGCTTGGTTGTGATTTGCCTCTAGACGTTCGCGAAGTTTATTTTTTGATATTTTTTAAAATCATGTCGTGAACAGTAAATAATTTTTTTTAATAATCAACTAAAGACTGAATCTAGAGGCAAAATAACAATGAAAATAAAGACTCCAACAAGAACAATAAATCTGACTTTTTTTTTTTACTCAAAACAATAAAATAATTAAGAAAGTAAATGATAGATGACCTGAAATCTAGAGCCAAACTCTGATACCAACTTATATGAATCCAGCCAAGAATGGATCTTAGGAATCCATGAACAAGTTGAAACCAACCCAAGAAAGCTAGAAATCACGTCTCGCAAAGAGCAACTCGATCTGTTGTTTGACCAGTACCAAAACCGAGATTATGCGTAAGAAATTCGACCTGTTGATTACCCGGAACAAGAACTGTGAAGTGGGAACGCCACAAAAGGACTGCGACACCTTTTGATAAGTTCAAGATATAATTTTTTAAGCCACCAAGAACATTGGAGGAAAAAAAAAACTCACAAGTTCTATTAATTCTCAATAATGATAAAAGTCTCCCTTTCATAATGAAAATAATAACCTATTTATATGGAAACCCTCAGAATTAATTAAAACCAGAAATAACTCATAAAATATTACAAAATATGCGGCCACATAGAACAACAAGCTACGGCCCTTAGGATCCCTGCATATGACCATGCGGTCGACCGGATAGTACTCCTGTTGGCCTCCCAACTTTGTCTCTTGATTCGAATGCGCTCGAGCTCATTTCGGTCCTTGACCCCAGCATGAAACTTGGTCCTAAGCTTGTCAACTCCAACATTTTGGACTCCATAGCTCGATTACACGACTGCATGACATCCTTACCTTGATTTGATCTCGAACTCATCCATATCATCGTTTCAACGCACTTCGAATCTTCGTCCGCGTGAAGCCTTGTCCGGATCACGTCACTTCTTCTCGTACGAAAAGAGAATTTGACAATGCTATTTATTATTATGGTCTAGTTAGTATTTCTTTTGAGGGTTCCTGTTTGTCTTGGTGTAATGGTCGGTTAGGCACTCGACGTATTTGGGCACGGCTTGATCGAATTATGGTTAATCCTACTTTCTTAGAGGTTTTAGGCACTATTTACTTGGATTATTTAACTCGAACATCACAGTCCAATGCTTTTGAAGTTAATTGGTAGGGAGGTATCTTGTGGTCATAGACTATTTCGATTTCAGCGAATGTGGTGTTCTCACCAAAGTTTCCTATCATTTGTTCCAGAATGTTGGAGTATAGAGACCGATGGTTCTCATATGGTTTGCTTAAGTCAAAAATTAAAGAGGTTGAAAGTGTCCTTAAGGAAGTGGAAACTTGATTTTTTTGGAAGAGTTGAACAAGAAATTATCAACTTGGAGGATGATCTAATCAGTTTCAAGCATGTGATGATTGATCGGTATTCGCATGAGACCGAAATGGATTTGCTACAATGCAAACAACAGCCTATGGATTGGCTTAAAAGAGAGGAGATCATGTGGTGTCAAAAGTCATGTGTTTGTTGGGTAAATGAGGGTGATGTGATATAGAATAGAGAGGAATAAAAAACTAAAAGAAAAACATAAGGGAAAGAAGAAGAAGAAGAAGAAGCAAATAGGGGAAGAAATCAGGAGAAGAAACAGTGAAGAGGAGAAAAATGCTCGTGGCCGCCAATAATTTTATTCATTCATCAAATAACTCAACTACAATGAAAAAGATCCAATAAATAGTAAAAACTTAACCTACTTGTAAAGGGTTTGGGCCAACCCACTACTACAAGTCCAATAATAGAAAAAATAAATAGTAAAGCCCAATAACAATAAAAATAAATCTCAGCCAAATAACAATAAAAATAAACTTCGATGATGTCCACATCAACTCTCTTGGTGTCAAGGACCGCAGCTTTGCTTTAGTCCCTTGACTCAATCGCAGCCGTAGTTTACCCAACTTCGGCCGCACATTGTCAATATTAGTCTAGTTTGAGTTGTAATTTCATTTCCAATGTAATAGTTATTTCAATTGTAAAATAGTTCTGGCATTGGTAAACGTTTAGTATGATTCCTTGTCATTTAAATGTCTACTCCTATCACTTAGATTTTTGTTTCGAAAGCTATTATAGGGGGTATTATTCAAACATCTTTCAAGCTTTCTAGTGTTCGCCCCTTACACTAGTAATTGTAATTTCCTAATTTCAGCAATTGTAATTTCAAGCTTTCAAGCGATTAAATTATCACTTTACTTTCAATGCATTTCAATTTCATGTTGCAAGTTTTCTACAATTTGTAATCAAATTTTCTTTCATCCCGAAATGACCGGGAGAAGACGGAAGGTAATCTAGCAGAGCATACTACTGCCGTACGGTGTCCCTTTCTATACTAAGAAGAAAGGCATCCCGTGAAAGTTATTATCAGAGTTGCGGCTCAAGACCCTCAATAAGAAAGCGATGGATCCAATTACATCGAATATCACAGAGGTGGTAGATCCTCCTAAGATGAACAAAAAATTGCGCCCGAATCCACTTCAGGTGACAACTATTAGGTTGTGCTATGCCACGGAGGGCCTCGAGGAAAAGGTCGAGGTAGCAGAAAACCAAATTCGAGAATTACACATCCAACTGGATGAAAGCCGAATGGCGTGTACAAGAATGACTGATGCTGTTGCAATCATACCTGAACTAGAGTATGCTCCCGGACTTAGAATTTCATAACCGTGTACCTACGGAGGGGCAACCGATGTAAAAAGAAGTTGAGAACTTCTTATTTGACATGTAACAATACTTTCTTGCAGACTCGATAGTAGATGAAGTAAAAATGGTTACAACAGCTACCATGTATCTTGGTGGGGATGCAAAGCTGTGGTGGCGGATTAAATATGTTGATATTCAGGCCAACAACGTTCGAACAGATTCTTGGAATCTCCTCAAAGAATCGATCAGAACTTAGTTTTTCCCAAAAATGTGGAATATCAAGCACGACGGGGCAATACGAGAGCTGAAACATACTAGCTCCATCAGGGAGTATGTAAAAGCCTTTTCAGAGCATATACTGAATATTCGAGATATGTCAGAAAAGGATAAGAAATTCACCTTCATGGAAGGGTTGAAATCGTGGACATGCATAGAGCTTTAAAAACAGAAGGTTACTGATTTGAGCATGGCCATGGGAGCCACCAAATGTTTAAGTGACTATCAACTCGAGTCGAGAAACCTGAGTCGAGCTAGTGGAGGTGGAAACAGACCTTATAAACCCAACTCGAACTCTAGTGGGGGAGAACATTACTCTCAGAATAAGGGATAAGCCTATCAAGGTACCCATCAGAGTAACTTTCAAGGAAACTATAACAGTAACAACATTAATAGTTGGAATAAAGGAAAAAGCAACGGATGATAAATCTAGCGCCACTCCTAAATTGATGTGATTTTTATATGAGGGACCCCATCGAGTGGCTGAATGTCCCCAAAAGAGGATGGTGAATGCATATTGTCAACTAACAAATGGTGGGATGAGTTCAAAGCAAGATGTCCCACAAGCTAGCTGTTATGGTGAGACTAACTCCGAAGAGGATGAGGATGTAGTTGGTGCATTCTCACATCGATGTAATGCACTATCACACTGAGCTAATAAAAAAGATGATGTCCCTTCGAAAGAGGTAAAGACGGAAGAATCGAAGGCTCGTATTTGTAGGGCGAAAGGCCTAATGTACATTGATATGAAAATCAATGGAAAGCCCTTCAGGGCTATGATAGATACTGGCGTTACCCATAAATACCTCGCAAGTACCGAAGTAGAACGGTTCGAACTTCTTCTGGAAAGAGGTAATAGAAAAGTCAAAGCAATCAACTCCGCTGCTCAACCAATAGTGGGAGTAGCGAAATCTGTGTCAATCAAAGTAGGTCCTTTCGAAGGAAGGACAAATATG
>CAIGRB010010998.1:22491-43840 GCA_903798255.1 Fraxinus quadrangulata
ACTAAGACAGTAGTGTTGCCATATTCCAATTCATTAATGATGATGTGTAGTAAATCGTGCGTCATCGCTACCCAAGTCGGGAAGATAGGCGAGAAGAGTATCTCGATCATGCAATTTGGTAAATGTTTCAAAGGGAATAAACCCTCATTTTTTTGCACTCTTCGATTAGAGGAGATCGAAGAGGCGACTCGTCCTATTCCTAAACCTTTTAGGCAGCTTATTAAGGAATTTGAGGACATCATGTCAGAGGAGTTACCAAATAAATTACCACCAAGGAGGGCAATTGATCATGGGATTGAGCTTATTTCGGGTGTCAGCCTCCCACCAGGGTACCCTACTGTATGTCTCAGCCGGAGCTTGAAGTGCTTCGAAAATAGTTGGGAGAAATATTGAAAAGTGGGATTATCGTGCCTGCAAAATTGCCATATAGAGCTCTCATGTTGTTTCAGAAAAAGGCCAATGGTTATCCTATTCCGCTAGTCATCGATTGTTTCGACCGACTGAGCTAGGCTATATAATATACAACGATTGATCTCAGGTTCGGATATTAGCAAGTTCAGATCAAGGAGGAAGATTAAGAAAGACTACGATGGTGACAAGATATGGAGCATTTGAATTCAAAGTGATGCCTTTTGGCTTAACAAACACTCTAGTAACATTTTGTACGATGATGAATCAGGTACTTCACGGTTTCTTAGATGATTTTGTAGTGGTATACCTGGACGATATAGACGTCTATAGCAAGACATTGGAGGAACATATGCAACATGTGAGACATATTTTCAATCGGCTACGAGAGAATGAACTCTATGCCAAACCATTTAAATATTCATTCGCTCAGACGTCTATTAGTTTCTTTGGTCACATCATCGACAAGGCAAAATATGCGTGAATTCGAAGAAGGTTACAACCATCAATGATTGGAAACCATCAAAGAATGTCCACGATATGTGTTCATTTCTCGAGCTATGCAATTACTATTGAAGATTTGTGAAAGGGTACTCAGAAATTGTATTGCCACTTATTGAATTGATGAAGAAGGCTAAGGATTGGGACTGGTCATCCCAATGCCAAAATGCATTTGTGGACGAACTCGGTGTTGGCCTTACCGGATATGACCAAACCGTTCGAAGTGCATACCAATGCTTCAGACTTTGCACTTGGATGCAAGAAGGACATCCGGTGGCATATGAGAGCCGAAAGCTGAATCAGGTAGAGCGTCGTTACTCGGCGCACGAAAATGAGTTGTTGGCAGTAGTCAATTACCTTAGGGAATGGCATCACTATTTGCTTAGGTCTCCATTTATTGTGAAGACGGATAACACTGCGGTTACTCATTTAATGTCACAGTCGAAACTATCAAGCAAACAAGCTCGCTGGCAGGAACTTTTTTCAGAGTTCAACTTTATGCTAGAGTACCATCTCAGATCTAGTAATCATGTTGTCGATGCTTTTAGTCGTCGGGCCGACTTGACCACCATTTGCTTTATGGCTGCTCTTTTAGGGAGCACAGTTACCACAAACATAAGGGATCAAATTCGGGTGCTTTTGGATAAGGACCCCAACTACTCGATATTTGATCGACCTCATTAAGTAGGGCAAAACTCGACAGTTCTGGCTCGATGGAGATTTAGTGAAGGGTAAAGGAGACTGCCTATATGTCCCGAAGGACGAAAATTTACTTATGTGAAAACTTGTCTTGTTTGTCAACAAGATAAGGCGGATTATCAGAAAAAGGTAGGCTTGCTGGAGCCCCTTTTCGTCCCTACTAGACATTCGAAAGTGTATCAATGGATTACATTGTTGGATTGCCAAAAGTTGGAGATTTTGGCACTATCATTCTCGTGGTGGACCGTTTATCAAAGTACGCTACTTTTATCGCATACCTAAGTATATATCAGTCGAAGAGACAGCTCAACTCTTCTTCAAACATATTTTCAAATACTAGGGACTACCTAAAGACATCGTCAGTGATCGGGATCCTCGATTTAATGGCATCTTTTGGACCGAGTTGTTCAAACTTCTTGGTTCAAATTTGAGCATGAGCTCTAGTTTTCACACACAATCTAACGGACGGACGGAGCGCTTCAATTCTATGCTGGAAGAATATCTTCGACACTTTATCTCTACTTCGTAGAAGAATTGGATGAAACTTTTGGATGCGGCTCAGATGTGTTTCAATGTCCAAAAAAACTCTTCCACGAATAAGAGTCCTTTTGAGATCATTACTGGCCTGCAACCATTACTCCCTCATACTGTGGATATCGATCAAAGTACCAAATCCCCTCAAGTAAAAAACTTCTCTCAAGAGTGAAAACCAAACATTGAAATTGCTCGGAGTTATCTTGAGAAAGCTCAAAAAGGGTACAAAAAGTCTGCAGATCTAAAACGTCGTTTCCTTGAATTTAATGTTGGAGATCTGGTAATGGTAAGACTCCCTGACATAAACTGCTATAAACCGATAAGAGGGAAAGACTCCAGGTTGGAGACAAAATATATTGGATCATTACCCCATCGTGAAGAGGATTGGAAGAGTCGCATACAGAGTTGCACTCTCTTCATGGTGCAAAATCCACAAGGTCATTCATGTTGGTGTACTAAAGCCATACTTTGACGACAAGGAGGATGCATCCAGAAATGAACTGAAGTGACTTAGGTTTGAATAGAAAAGAGTTGGAAAGAACGTTACTGAAGAGATTCTTGACCATCGAACTACTCGAGCTTCTAGGAAACATCATCAAGAGTACTTAGTCAAATGAGCGGATGCAACAACGAGGAGAATACTTGGAAAAGCGAAAAAGACCTTGGAGCCTTCAAACCATTAATTGAAGCATATCATTCATCAATGGCTCCGAGGACATCGCCAAAACAAATGGAAGAGAATTTCAAGGACCGCAACTTTGCTTAAGCCACTTGATCCAATCGCAGCCTCAGTTTGCCCAACTTCGACTGCACATTGTAAATATTAGTCTAGTTTGAGTTGTAATTTCATTTCCAATGTAATAGTTATTTCAATTGTAAAATAGATCTGATATTGGTAAACGTTTAGTATAATTTCTCGTCATTTAAACATCTACTCCTATCACTTAAATTTTTGTTCCGAATGCTATTATAGGGGATATTAGTCTTTCAAACATCTTTCAAGTTTTCTAGTGTTCGCTCCCTGTACTAGCCATTGTAATGTCCTGCTTTCAACAATTGTAATTTCAAGCTTTCAAGCAATCAATGATCAATTTACTTTCAATGCATTTCAATTCCATGTTGTAAGCTTTCTACAATTTGTAATTAAATTTTCTTTCGTCCCGAAATGATCGAGAAAAGGTGGAAGGTAGTCTAGCGGAGCAAACTACAATCGCACGGTGTCCTTTTCTGTGCTAAGAAGAAAGTCAACCGTGAAACCTGGAGTGGAAGAAAAAAAATCGACCCTGTTGAGTGGATAAATCATAAAAGCAGCAATCAATTGCCTAACCATAAATTCAGGGGTTGGACGAGCTTTTTCTGACGTTCATAAAAGCGTGTCAGTGGTGGTCTGAATCTAGTTTTCCCACCAACGTTCCCTGAATTTGTGTAAAGAGAACTGGGCAACAAAAGATTTGCTAACTCAGATAGAGCTCCAATAAGTCTGGGTCAAACTGCTATAGTATCTCTCTAGTAATCCATGTACAATCAGACCCAGACCAATCAACCCAACGAACAAGGAAGCGTTGAACCTATATCTTTAGTCGACACAATCTGTTCATCTAAAAATATAAGAGAAAGAAGAAGAAGAAACTAGGGGAAGAAACTAGGAGAAGAAATAAGGAAGGGAAAAAACATGTTCGTGGCTGCCAATAATTTTATTCAATCTTCAACTAACTCAACTACAATGAAAAATATCCAATAAATAGTAAAAACTTAACCTACTAGTGAAGGGTTTGAGCCAACCCACTACTCAAGCCCAATAATATAAAACATAAATAATAAAGCCAATAACAATAAAAATAAATCTCAGCCCAATAACAATAAAAATAAATTTTGACGATGTCCGCATCATGATGCCAGCAAAAAATTCTTCCATGCTTGTGTAAATAGCAAATAGAAGAATAGATTTATTGATAAGATGGTGTTACCAGAAGGCGTCGAACTTATGATAGTGGATGAAGTACATGATGGTGTGATTAAGTTCTTCCAAGATTTGCTCACTGTTGCACCGTCAGTTTTCGGTACAAGATTTGGATTTGATAGAGCCAGTTGTTAGTGATGACAATGATTCAGAACTTTATCGGGTTCTGGATTTGGAAGAATTATGGGCTGCTCTCCAGTCCATACTTATGGATAGCAGCTAGGGTCCAAATGGTTTCACTGCTAGTTTTTTCATGGTAGCGTAGGATATTGTTAAGTAGGATATCATGGATATGGTGGTTGAATTTTTTGAGGACAATCCTTTTTCCACGTGTTTTGGTGCTACAAATATTGTTTAACGGAGTGTGGGATGAATACATTCCAATCGAGTGCAGGAGTAACAATAGAATTCTTCGACTAAATGGAGATTCAAAACTAGAAGAGGCAAAGGAGCCACTCCATGAAGGAATTGATGATGTGAAAAAAAGTGTGGGGTTGGTCCAAGAATGGCCTTTGCTAATGCAATATTGAAAAAGAACCCAAAATTTGGTGTCGTAGTATTAGTCTGTCGTGCTTATGGAGGGTCTAACATTACAAATTGGTCAATTCCTAATAGCAAGGTACGAAGCCGATTGATTGCAAGAGCTAATGACGCTCTCAAATATGGTGGAAAAATTCGAGCGATTTTGTGGTATCAAGGCGAGACTCATACTCGGAATGAAGTTGCAGCAAAAGAATTTCGCGGTCAGTACAAGAAGTTTCTACATCGCTTGTATGAAGAATTGAAGAACCCTGGTAGTTGGTTTTGGACAGTTTTGGCCTATCAGTTTGTGTTCAGTTTTTTATAAGATTGTGACTAAAATCTTGGTTAGCCGGCTATCTCCGACTCTTGGTATGTTGATTTCCAAAGAGCAACCGGCTTTCATCTAGGGCCGTAGTATCTTTGATAATATTTCTATTGCCAAGGAATTGGTACATGGTATAATAAGAAGGTAGGAGGGGGTACTTGTTTGCTCAAAATTGATAGGACAAAGGCATATGATCGAGTTAATTGGAGTTTTTTGTTGTAGGTATTAAAACGGTTTGGATTTTCGGAGGCTTTCTGCAATCTGGTATTGCATTGTATTTCTTCCCTGTCTAGCTCTATTATGCTTAATGTCTCTACTCGTGGTTTCTTTAAGCCTTCTAGAGGTATTCGATAAGGGGATCCTTTATTCCTATATTTGTTTATTTTGGCGGAGGAGGATTTGAAAGTGGAAAGGTTCAGCTTTATCATTCATCAGGTGGTTTGCTAGTGACTCATCTCTTCTATGCTGATGACTTGCTGGTTTTTGCAAATGGGGGAAATCATCCATTCGGAACCTGATAGAGATTTTTACTCTATATAAGAGGATGTCGGGCAGCAGGTTAGTCCAGACAAATCTTCTATTTTTTTCTCTAAACATATCTGCAGTAGCAGGAAGTGTAATTTGTTGACTCTAACGAGTTTCAAAGAAGGCAGTTGGCCATGCACCTATCTTGGTGTCCCTCTTCATGTTGGGAGGCTCACTATTCGTATGTTGGATCCCCTCTTTGCCAAGGTTTAAAAAAAATTGGCGGGTTGGAAAAGTAATTAGCTATCTTTTGGTGGTAAGATTGTGCTTATTAAGCACGTTTTAAATAGCATGCATATACATATTCTTGTCTTCAAGGAGCTTCATCGTATGTTTAGTGAATTTTCTTTGGAATACATCTGATGGATGTTGCCGGCAAAAATAGATTTCTTGGAAGCGGATATGCTAACCGATGGAGGAAGGTGGTTTAGGTATTCGAGCTCTTGAGGGTGTGCAAAATCCTTTATTTATGAAATTTGCTTGGTTGGTACAATAGCTGGATGGGTTTTGGTGCTCTTGCTTCCTTTGTTCCCACTATTGGTAATCCTGATTTACGTGTGAAGGACATCCTTAGTTAGGATGGTTGGGATAAAAATTTCTTAAGGATAGGCCTGGGGGAGGAGTTAGCTATAGCTATCAATAATCTGGTGTTAAGTTTCGTAAGATAGAGTTATATGGCAACTTTGTGTGGATGGTTGGTTCCCTTCCAACTCAACATGGCATCTTGTCCAAATGCATGGTGATATATGCCCTTGGCTGAGATTGCTTTGGTATTCGAAAATTCCAAAGTGAATTTCTTTTGTTACATGGCGTGCCTTTAATGGTTGTTTGCCTGTTGATGAAACTATTCAGCGTATAGTCATTGTTTCAGCATCCAAATGCTTATGGTGTAACTCTCTTCATGTGGAATCTTTGGATCATGTCCTTAGCTCAGGTTCTATAGCTTAGGAAAGCTGGAATTATTTTGCTTCCTATCTGTGTGTAACCTTGCCGCAGGTACATAGCTGGAGAGGAAAAATGCAAGCTTGGTGGAGGAAAGCTTCGGGCTCCTCAAGTTGGTATGTTGAGAAGTGTTGCTCCTATGATTATTACTTGGGCACTCTGGCGGGCTCGTTGTGCTGCCAGGATGGAGGATGAACTTCCTTATAGTCGAAACATCATACCAAATTAACGCCCAGTTGATGCATATTTCTTCTATCCTTCCACATACTTGCCACTTGAGCTTCAAGGATGAGCAGATTTTATTGGGTCTCAATTGTCCGATTGCTCCAGTTAAGGTGGCTCCAACAGCTTATTGCATGGAAGCACCCAGGTCTGTCATGCTTTAAATTAAATGTGGATGGAAGTGCCTTGGGAAACTCAGGTATGGCAGGTAGAGGAGGTGTCATTCGAGACCATTAAGGGAATGTTGTGGCTGGTTTTTCTCATACCTATGGAAATACTACAAACACAGTAGCAGAAATGAGAGCACTTCGTGATGGTTTGCTACCATGTAAGAGGGAGGTTTTTATGATATTGCAATAGAGTCAAATTCTAAAGTAGTGGTGGATTGGATACACAAGGGGAGGTGTCATCATTGGTATTTATGGGATTATTGGGATGAAGCAGTTTCTTTAGTTCGTGAACTAAGGGTTCGATATACCATATTTTTAGGGAAGCTAATTGTTGCGTTCTTTTTTTTATATATATATCGCAAGTGTACGATATCGTAACAAGTAATATAGTGGACTTTTGAGCCCGGATTATCGTTCCCACGAGAACTATACTTTAGATCTTAATCTAATTTTTTTAACCTTTATTCGACGAAAGCAAGTAAATAATTATGATGATTTTTTCTAACTACTTTTGACTGATTGAAAATAAATAACAATATAGCAAATACAGATAATTGGAGAAATAAATATGTGATGAATATTAGGGCATAACAATTTCATCTATTGATCACTTTTATTTTTAATTCAAGATTCATAACCTAATGTAGTGTTCGGTCGAATTCTTCTATTGTATTCAATTTACCCCTCTCGAGTTCTCATTGAACATATTTAACTAATTAAATTCTATATCTCTATGGGAATCAATTTTAGTTAAACGAAATACTGGTTCTAAGAATTCAAATTATGACCGCAATAATAAGTATAGGTGTCTCTATAGTTATACTAATTTACTGGATTTTATTACATGTTCTAAATCTCAAACTCACCTCTTGATTTTTAATAGACTCACATAATCATCAAATTATTGATCAGGTAATTTAATGTATTAAACTCATAATAAAATCAACACATAAATATATAAATCACATAAATCTTGAATTAAAAAAATAGAGGATCACAAGTCGACTAAATTGTTTTCCCTAATATAAAAATTAGTTATTCATATTGTAAAAAGAAAAACAAGCAAAAGTGGAAAGATATCAGCAAAAATTGACGAAACGTGAAAATTTTTGGTATTTGAAATTTCTTTTCTTTTCCTTCTCTTTCTCCTCTTGCGTCTTTTTCCCTATTTTCTTTCTTTTTCTTTCTTTCTTTTCTCCTTCTCTCTCTTCCTTCTTTCTTCTTTTATTTTCTTCTTTTTCCTTCTCTTTCTTTTCTGTGGCCATTTTTTGTTCTTCTCTGTGCCGTCAAAAATTCCTTCTTTCGCCTACCGTGTATATATATATAATATAAACATAAAATTTTACCTACGAAACACAATATAATATAAATTAAGTAGAATATAATTAAAAAACAATAAAATATCATGATTTAAGGCAACAAATAAGTGTATAAAATACACTTATCACTAATATGGTAGCGGATTTCCTTTCTAAGGCAAGTACTAAGGGGTTCTCTTATTGTTGGAATTTGGATGTGACCCGAATTCTTTTGTTGAAGTGTTTGAAAAATTCTAATTGAAGTGCACGTCATGCAGAATTCAAGTTTGCAATACCATTGGAATTTTATGTCAAGTTGAAGTTCTATTTTGGAAGCCTATTGGGATTTGGAATTTGTATTGGACTTGAAAAGGTTAAATTATGGACTGTGAATAAAAGTCGCCGCTTTTTCACTAGCCTACCGCTAGTTGGACGTTCGAGCAAGGCCCCGAAAGAAAAACAACTCGAGACTTGTCACCCGCCTGTCACTACCTCGTTGCTCGAGCGACGCGGCTGTCGCTCGAGTGATAGTGTTACCGGCCCAAGCCCGTTTTCGTGTTTTAACTCATTTTTGGCATTATACTTTAACTACAACTCACCTATTAGGGTTTTGGACGTTCCCTACATAGTTGCCTATAAATACTAGGCTCTTCTTTACAATTTATAATGTGTAAGATATATGATTACTAGCTTTTATGATCATTGTAATTTTCGTTCTCCATTATTCTTGGTCAATAAAACTCTTAATTCGTGTGTCATATTCTTGTCTTCTTTATTCTTTTGTTCTTGATCAAATATTTCATATTGTACCATATAACTTCAACATCTCAATCTGATGGTTGGTTTCACAACAAGCGGTATCAATCCTAACACTTATATTGTTCAAGATTCGACATCTCTTCCACGTCATTTATGAGGTCTTCTTCGCAAGGATCGTTGGTGTTTTCCTTACATTGGTGCAAGTAAGTTTATTTCTTGATTGCTTGTTTGTCTTTGTTAATGGTATTGCTTTGTTTTTCATTCTTATTTTAGGATGCAACAACAGTATTCCTCCGCCATAAGTGATGGCTTATCAATAAAATTTTGGAGATTCCGCCCTCCTTTCCTTAAAAAAAAAACGCAAATTATCACTTTGTTGAAAAAGTTAAATTCTCCTCTACATATTTACTACAATTCTCTTCAAATTATCAAAGTAAGTATAGTCATATGTTGTAAGTTAAATCGTTTTTCATACTTTAAAATATGGAATTCGATTTATAAATATGACGTGGGTCCTATATGTAGAAATTCAAATGACCGGATTTTAGTAGCACTACGAACGACAATTATAGCAATCAAGTATGGTTCTTAATTCTCTGTCTTCCCATGTATGTTATGATTATGTACAGGGATTATGGCCATCTAAGTTCGATTTCTAATTCTTATGTCTCCTTATGTACGTTAAGAATTCCTTTTAAATATGAATTACGATTTATGTAACTCATTTGTTGGAATTTTATCTTATTATTTATGATTTCCCCCTTTTAGGTAATTGAGGTTCGAGGTATTGGGGTTTGGAACTGGCCACTGGTGGTATAATAAAGATGAAATAATTTATGAATCTTTAAGAATAAATTTTACGATTAGGAAATTGTTTTATTTTTAATTATTATAACTTTGGAAATAATTATATTTTATGAAAGTTCTATTAAGGGTAAGTTTTGGGTCGTTACAATTGATACAAGAATTGAACTCAAGTCTTTCTTAAAAGGAGATCATATGTTCAAATCTTGGGGACACGACAGAAAGCCGTGGGGGGAGGGGGGGTAAAAGGGTAAATGTCCTCCCAAAGCAGATATTATGTATGATATAATGGTTTGGGCATAGAGGTTGGGTTGTTACAAAAAAATGTGCATTTGTTTTGTATCGACCCGAGGCTAGTGCCCAAGTCGTTATATCGTACGTATTGTCCGTTTTGGGAGGTCAACCTGAGCTTCGTACCCAATATGTTATATTATATGTACTGTCCATTTTGGGAGGGTATCTGCCCTCTTACCCATTCATGACTTTTTATTGCGTTTCTCAAGATTTAAACACATGACCTTTCCTTAAGAGAGACAACTGTCCAATTGGATCATGATTCAATTTAAATCTCTCTTAAGGGAGGTCATGTATTCCAATTCTGATATATGCGATAGAAAGTCGTTAAAGAGTAAAAGAGCAAATGCCCTCCTAAAGCTGATAGTACTTATGATATAACAGTTAGGGTACGAATCTCGGGTCGACCCCTAAAGCAGGAAATTACGTATGATATAATAGTTTGGCCATGAGGCTCGAGTCGTTGCAACTCATGTTGCCCAATAATCATTAATGTGTATAATCTCCATCGATGAATGTGCATGCTACATGACAACTTGTTTTCAGTATGGACATCATAGGACCGAATAGTCCAGGAAAAACCTTGATGTTTATTTGCTTGATCTCGTTGATGAACTAAAAACGATTTGCGATGAAGGTTTTGAAACTTATGACATGTATACGAAGCTGAATTTTTAGTTGAAAGATGATTGATATGGACTACCACTGATTTTCCTGAATATGCCATGTTATCTGGATGATGTATACATGACTAAAGTCTTGTCCATACTATATGGGTCAAACTAAATCCTTCATACTTAAAAATGGAGGAAAAATATCTTTGTTTTTTTATTGTCACCGCCAATTCTTGCCACCTGAGTATGCATTTAGAAAACAAAAAAACAAGTTTTACAAAGACAGAGTTGAGAAGGATATGTCACGATATAGGCTAACCAGTGAAAGAGTTGTGGAAAAGCTGATAAGAGACAAGAGATCAAAGGTTTTTGTCGTAGCCATAATTTGGTAAGAAGTAGACACGGTTAAATCTAGGACGTCCAATATAGATTCCGAAATGCTTGATGTGGAAGAAATATAGAACCAGATTACGTTGACAATGGTTACGGTTCCACGACAAGTGCTAGAGAAGGAGAAAATTGTATTCGTATTATTCTTGTAATTTTTGGATCATTTTTTGGTCATTATTCTTGTCATTGTTCATATTTTTCATGGTCTGAATGTAGGAAAACATTGAATGGTGGCCAGGCTGGTCAAGGAAGCTACATACTGGTAAGTGATGTTTCAGTTCAAGAGGCAGGGTATTGGATCAAGCCAACTAAACTTCTAGTCAATATCAATCTTAATTTGGCAGGTTAAGTATGTTGAATTTGGTTGTCACTTTGGCTGTAACGTTTTTATCATCATTTGAATGCTGAATTTTGTAACTAATGTCATGTGATATAAGTACTATTGTTGATAGTATAACTTTTGTAAGTTGTCCAAGTATGGTCTTATATATTGTTATCAACTTGATAGATTGGAGTAGGTAGAAGTTGTTGATAATCAAATAGCTATGTCAACGAGCCAAATCCGAGTGGGAAAAAAAGCTCGGAGATAGATTGGAGTAGGTAGAAGTTCTTGACAATCAAGTGTTTTGTAAGATATATTCAGTAAAGAAAGAAGGCTCTGTGTTCTTTATTCTCCATTCTTCTTCTTAAAAAAAAATAGAGTATTTCTCTATAAAAATCGGTAAGGATATATACAATTTGGTGAGCTTTAAGTAAATACGGTAAGTGTTATGCAAATACGGTAAGCTTGCATAAATCCTGTAAGTTTAAGTAAAATCGGTAAGCCTTTACACAATCCGGTAAGTATCAATTAAAATCGATAAGAAACTTGCAAATACGGTGAGCTATACAAAACAGTAAGTTAGTGTTAAAATCGGTAAGCTTTGTGTGAATCCGATAAGTTCATCTCTTTGAATCAATAATCCTTCATGGTATCAGAGCTACTTTGATTTTAGAAAAGGAATTGAAAGAAGGAAGAAAGAAGAAGAAGAGCAGGAGCTGCAGATAAAAGAAACCATCAGCAAAGGTATATTCAATTGACATAAAAACAAATGGCTTCAAGTAGCTTCTCAACACCATTGCCCTCTACCTTCATCAGAGAAAACTACAACTTTTAGGCTGCAAAGATAAAGGCTTACCTCAAAGCCTATGATTTATGGGAGATAACTGATACTGGAGTTGAGCCTCCTCCTTTGAGAGCTAACCCAACAGTAACTCAAATTAAGCAGCATAGTGAAGATGTGGCCAAAAAGTTCAAAGCTCTCTCTTGCATTCAGTCAGCCGTTACAGATGCTATCTTCACAAGAATCATGACTTGTGAGATTGCAGAAGAGGCCTGGGATATTTTGAAAGAAGAATATCAAGGTAATGAAAGAAAAAGGTAGATGCAAGTACTCAACCTTAGAAAAGAGTTTGAGACTTTGAAGATGAAAGACATTGAAGTTGTGAAGGATTTTTCAGATAGGATGATGAAGATTGTAAATCAAATCAGACTTCTAGGAGATGACTTACCAAATAAGAGAGTAGTGGAGAAGGTTTTAATTAGCCTACCTGAAAAGTTTGAGGCCAAGATATCTTCATTAGAGGATTCTAGAGATCTGCTGTCTATAACCTTGGCTAAACTGGTGAATGCACTACAGGCAACTAAATAAAAAAGGTTGATGAGGCAGGAGGAACAAATAGAAGGAGCCTTGTTTGCTAAAGGAAAATACAAAGTTCAATCTTGCTTTTAAAGTATTTAGCTGTCCTGTTTTGGTATAACATAATCTTAGTGATGCTTGTTCATGAAAGTCTTCAACGAGTTCGACATGCTTAATCGTGTGCTACTCGACCTCGAGTTCATGTCGTCTGAGGTTGGACAAGCTGACCTCATCGAGACTGTTACCTCAATTTAAGGGCAAGCATTAAGGAGGTCTCTCATGTAGTAGTCATGTCTGATGTTTTGTTAGTCCAGAGGATAGCTGGTAGCTCATTAGGCCAAGCACCTTTGGAATCTCCAATCCTTGTTCAGAGGTCTTGTAGTATAATTCAATTCATTACTTCTACTAGTCCATTGCTTTAAGGATGTAAGACTGACATCAAGCGATGGTCGATTTCGATGTCGTTGCAGAAGCTTCTAAACTAAGAATTTTCAAATTATCTACATCAATTATGAGCACTTTAGGTAGTCTGGATTGGACTTCAAATGAATGTTATGAGCTTGGGCTCCTCTATACCTTTTTCTTGAAATATTCTACTGCTACATTGATAAACTTTCATTGTCCCTAAACTATAGAAAAGGCCCTAGGATGTCTATCTCCTACTGTTCAAAAGGACTTGAATAGTGAGTAGGGGAGAGATTTTCAACTAGAGAATAGATGATGTTGCTGAATCTCGGGCATTTGTTATATCTTGTAACATAGTCTGAGGCATCCTTCATGATCAACCAATAATATCCGTACCCAATGAGTATGAGCTCAAGTTTTTTGATGATTTCTACAAAACAACTTCATTTAACTTCAACTAGGGCCTGGGATGACTCTAAAGGGCCGAAGCACCTGAGACATGGAAAGGGTTAAGCTCTTGAGGAATAGGACTTTCCTTATAGTGCAATACCTCGACACTCGGACTTTGATGCTTTTCGCTTCTCGAGGATCCTTTAGCAATTTACCATTAGTAACAAAATCAATTATCGCATCCATAGATGAAGGCTCAAGGTCGATAACCATGATGATCATTAACATATGCTAGTTCTTTCATAGTTTTGACATGAATCGTTCTTTCAAGGTCATCTAATCCTATAAAGACCATTCGAGACAGGTTATATACCTTACTATTCTGAGCTCGAATGATTTTTAGAATTTCATAGCTCTCAAATTATCTCTGAATATCATGAACTTTGAGGTAATACAATTTCATGTTCTCATTTTTCCTTTCAAAAATAACATTAGTCTGGGCAACAAGTTGCGAGTCGCTAAAGACTTTTCATATGTATGAGCTCAACATTATGGGCGAGCTCAAGAGCAATGGTGATTATCTCATATTTAGCCTCAATTTAAACCTTAGCACATATTGTATCTCTATAAGTTTGTTTAGACTAATGATTATGATCACTGCCCTTGAGTCCGAAGAGTTAGAGTCTGAACGTCTACAGATAACTCCCAAATGTCCGTGAAATTGGTTGGGCTTGTATCTCTTAGCCCCCGAGGTCTTGTGATGAGTTCTGCTATGAAATCTGATAAGGTCCGAGCCTTAATTGGACGTTAAGGTTTGAGCTTTATTCTAAATTCACCAAGTTCAATTGCCAATTTCGTCAACCTTCTTGAGACATCAGGCTTTTATAGTATTACTCGAGCGACAACTTAGTCAGCACAATGATGGGGTGAGATTGGAAGTATTGTCGTAATTTTTTTCCTGCTATGACCATGACTTAAGCAAGAGCGAGCTTTTCGGCCAATGTATATTTTGTTTTGGGGTCGAGTAATACCTTGGTTACATAATAGATTGGCTGCTGAGCCTTGTTAACTTATTTTACCAATATACCATTAACTGCATTTTGGGAAACAACTAAGTATGAAAACAAAGTATCACCGGCTAATGTTTCGTGAGGACTAAAGGTTTTGCCAATGTCTATTTGAGCTCTTGGAAGACTCGTTCACAATCGCCATTCAAGTCAAAGCATTGATTTTCCCAGAGAACTTTAAAGAATGGAAAACACTTATCCGTAGTCCGAGACATAAACTTGTTAAAGGGGGCGACCCGACTCATCAATTTCTAGACGTCTTTCATATTCTTGGTGGATTCCATAGTTGCCAGAGTTTGTATCTTATCTAGTTTGGCCTCTATTCATTTATGTGTGATTATAAAGCCCAAAAACTTGTCCAAGGCTATCCCAAATGCATACTTTGCTAGATTTAACTTCATATGATATTTTTGAAGTGCAAAAAATGCTTCCAGGAGGTCAAGAATATGCTTATCAACCTATTTGCTCTTGACCATCATGTCATTGACGTAGGCCTCAATATTTTTCCCGATAAAATTAGAGAAGACCTTGTTGATGAGCCTCTCATGTGTTACCCTTACATTATTCAACCCAAATGGCATGAATGATCCTTTTTCCTGATCTTTCTTCACCCATAAAAATCTGATGATAGCTAGAGAATGCATCAAAGAAACTATATAATTTATTGTCCGACGTACTATCTATGAGGTCGTCATCTGAGGCAGGAGATAATTGTCCTTTTTGCATGCTTTGTTAAGGTTGGTATAGTTAATACAAACCAGCCACTTACCGTTGGCCTTTTTAATGAGAACAATGTTGGCAAGCCAATCAACGTACTAAACCTCACGAATAAATTGAGCACTGATGAGGTTACCAATCTGCTCTCGTATGACATCTTGGTGTTTTGATGCAAATTGCCCTTTCCTTTGCTTAATAGGTTTTGTCCCTAGGCTGATACTGAGTTTGTACACTATAACCTTAGGGGTTTTTCCCTGGCATATCATATATCTTCCATGAAAACACATCGATATTGAATGAAAGGCAATCGATGAGACCAATCATGAGAGTGTCATCGAAATTTCGACTTAAAATCACCTTCCAGCCGAGCTCGAGCTCAACCTTGATGAGCCTTTCCACTAGAGTGAGTATTCCCTAATAATCGAGTTTGAGGTCAGATATCGATACGTGCATGACATTAGTGTTCGACCTTCAAAGGCTATTAATATAGTAGTGTTTGGCCACTATCTGATCTATGTATACAACTCTGATACCGTTACTCGTGTAGAATTTTATCGCAAGGTAGAAGTTGAAGATGATAGCTTTGATTTTGTTAAGTGGTGGTCGCCTGAGGAAGGCATTATAGGCCATCAATGTATGAACTACCTCGAAGGTCGTGATTTTTATCACCTATTTCTGATTGAACCCAGTGTAAGGTAAAGCTTAACGATGCCGTCTGGGATGATGGCACTAACCTCGAACCATTGGAGTAGAGTTTTAACCAGTTTTAAGATGATCTACTGGATTTCCATCTTAGTAATAGCATCATGGGATAATACATTAGTCGCACTCTCGTTGTCCACCAAGAATTGTTTTTACTTCAAAGTTTGCAACGATCACTGTCATGACTAAGGCATCATCATAAAAGGTTGATATGCCTTCCGAATCAGTTGACCAAAATGTAATTTCCTCGAGATTTTCATTGTTTGACCTTGACGTTAAGGTGTATTATTGGGCGTACTATTTTGGGGCTTCCTTGTAAATCTTCCCTCAAAGTTATTTCCCTGATGATGATATTAATTGTGCATGTTGTTGGTAGGTTACTATCCCCAATCTCTAGCATCTTTCATTGGGCATGGTCATTCTTCAAGTGTTTGTCATTACAGACATAAAATCTAAGGAAACGCCTCTTGATCAAAGCCTCAATTTTCTACGACAAAGCTTTGCATGTTTTTATCGTATGCCCATGGTCCTGATGAAACTCACAATATTTTTTCTTATCTCTAGTGTTCGAAGGAAATTGCATCTTTGACAGCCATTTGAATTCTTTAAGATCCTTGATCTCTATGAAAATGTTAGACCTTTTGGTGTTCGGATACATAAATGACATCGACAGCGAGTCCTACTTTTATTTACATCGAGCACTATCATGTCATGCATTTGACTCATGCTGCCTCTTCTGGTTAGGATATGCCGTTCGACCCGAGCTCTCTTATTGAATTGCTTATTCAATGAGCATTCTCAATATTAATATTCAATAAACTTTTAAAAACCTATGGAAGTTATGGAGTACTAAATCAAGTTTTTTAAAAGTTTTAAAAAGTAACAAGTATTCAAAATAGTTATTAACTTTTAAAAATTTCTTCATGACTAACTTTTATACAGAAAATGCAAATACAAAATCTCATAAAAAATTATCTCATTCACCCTCAAGATTTAAAAGACTTTCACAGAAAAGAAAAATACATTTACATCCATGATATTTCGCTTTTTGTAGTATTTCTAAATCTTTAATATTTCTTTTTTTGTCTACGAACTCTAGAGCTATAATACAATAAATTAATATTTTTCTTTACCCAATATTAAACTAATAGATTCAATTCATCTTATATATCAAACGATTACAAAAAAGATTTTTTTTTTTTTTTTAAGTTCAATATTTGTTAGAATTGATACTTTAGATGTAGATAAATAACATCAACTTTCCTTGGGTACATGGTTTTCTCCATTTTAATGTATTTTTTTACCTCTTGTAAGTAGCTCGACCATAGAATTCAATGATACTTTTACAAATTCATCTTGACTTACTCACATCTTATAGTATGCGTTAGGGGTAGAGACAACAGTTGTGATATCTGTGTCGGGTATCTAGAGCCTCTTGTATTAAATCGTGCCATGAAATCACGTAAGATAAAGTTGCATGAATAACACAACGGTGTTCTTGATGAGATTGTTACGTACAAAGAATGGGATAACTTGTTGACCAGATCTGAGAATGAAACAATGTAATTGGGACCCAGGTTAGATAACAATCCTTGGCTGCAATAGTTAGGGTTTACGGAAAAGCTTTGCGTATCATCGAGTCTGGAGAAACTTGCAAATTCAAGATGTTGGTATGCATATTGAAGTGGTTGATCAGGTCGGTAGTTCCATCATACTCCTTTATTTAGGGATATTTGAATATATCTAAAAGTGCATATGATAAAATCTCGAGTGAATGGAGTGTTTGAGGTGAAATGTATCGAGCCCTGAGTGTGCAGGCATAGATCGATGATTATTCCATCTTGATTAATTCTGGCAAGGTGATGGTGATGGGCCCCGAGGCCAAGGTCACGAAAGGAAGCCATGGTTCATCCGAGGACCCCGCACCGCCATTATCAGGATCAGGATAAGGAGCACAAGCTCAAGCATCAGCCATAAATTGACCTCGAGTGTTAACATTGTAGTAGCTAAGTCAACAAAGTAACTTGTTGGTAAAGCTCTTTAAATGCCCTCGAAGTAACAGTTGGATGTTGGGGTGCTCGTACTTTTGGTGGCACCAGTGAGGAATTGGAGGATCGATGGTAGGGAGCTAAACTAGAGCAAACAAGCTTGCTAGAGAGGTCATAATTGTTTATTAACCATGGCTTTTAGTAGCATTTCCCATATACTACGCCAATGATGCAACCAAAAATCTGTACCTAAAAATTTTTGAACATGACGATTAAGGATGAACACGAGCAAAATCTCTAAGACCTAAAATAAAAGTATTAAGGTGTGTCAGTGTCGCCCCTGTTGTGCTTAAGTTAGTGAAAAGTAAATATAAGCGTGCGGATATAAATTTAAAATAGTGTAAAGCGTACCTGAATAATGAATATAGGACCTGTATTTATAGAGATAGGTAGTGCAATCCTGATATGATTGGGTTAGTTGGATGCCTTATCTGTTTGAGATTCATAAAACACTTGAGAGTTTTGTTGTAGTTAAACATCATAAGTTGGTTAAAAATGTAGGACTGCAGTAGTAGAGTCCTCCTAGGATAGGAAACTCAGGAAGGATAAAGAGACAAGAATTAGTGACTAATTAGCGTAGCGAAGTCAAGGATTTAACTTGGCGTCTGCCAAACCCGAGGATAGGTTAACTTAATGGATCCCATAGGTGTGATATAAGTCCTCGGGGTACACAAAATGTGCACATTAGACTTGATATTAGGAAAAGAAATCCTAACCACATACTAATGGCGGTGCAAATGAATTTAAAGAACTCATGTGGGAAGACAATAGATATTTATCTGAAGCAGTTTTTAGGGAATTTTTTTTTAATGCAAAATGGTGTAACTAGTTTTAAACAGTCTGAATGGCTTTAGGAGACATGACGTATATTTTGGCCTATCGTGTTAATCTTGTAGTTAATGAAACATAGTAGTTCACCTTGTAGTTAATGAATCACGGTACTTGTTCTCTTGTTAATCGTATTACTATCCATTTTATAGGAAAGGTTTTTTCAATTTTTCCTTCATGTACAATGTGTGAGATATCAATGTTATGTGTACTTTTGGAATTAGGATTCCTGCACTTGAATTTTTCTCTTTAGAATGCAATTTAAGAAAGTGTTGTAAGATGGGATAGAGATTTTGGATTAATATTTTGATTTTGTTCCATGGTATGATTTTGAGTCCTTATTAACATTAGACTGAGGTGTCCATTCCACAAGTTTAAAGTTAATGCAATCTGGCTTAATGTTATCACGTTTTGACTGTCTTTTTTGAAGTCCATTATCTGCTGCAATCTAGTTTAATGTTGGATAGTGATGAACCCTGTGACACTTTTGTTGTCACTTATGGATTACTTTTGTTTAACTTATTCTATGTTTTTTGTACTCAAGTGTAGTCTATGACATGAAGTGTAACTTGAGCAAGTTAGTATTATATCTATCCATCGGCTTGCACTTAAGTATGGTAGGCCTGGAAGTTGGTAGAATAGTTGATAGAAAATGTTTTTGAAATGTACTTAGGTTAATATATGTGTAGCTGTCAAAAAATATCCGTTTTCTAAGAATGAATTGATCATTTTTCTTCCACTTTGTCTTCAAAAGTCCATCAGTGGTATCAGAGCTTTCATGATCTTTGAAGAGACGAAAAAGACAAAAAAAAATGCAAAAACAAGGTATTTCTGCACTAACCGGTAAGAGAGATCAAAACCCATAAGCATTGTGCAAATTCGATAACTTCAAATACCGGTAAGTGTGTGTAAATACGGTAAGTTGTGTAAAACTTGGTAAGTTCTTTGCAAATTCGGTAGGTTCAGTTGTGTAAAATCGGGTAAGCTCTTTGCAAATCCGATAAGTTTAGCTCCTTTTTTTTCTTTCATTCTGAGTAATCTTGAGAGAAAACCAGGAAGGAACCTTCACTAGCCAAACATGTGAGTGAGAGTGATGGTTTCCAGTGGTTTTTCAGCACCTCTACCCTCAGCCTTCAATGGAGAAAATTACAATTTTTGGACTACAAAGATGAAGGCCTATCTCAAAGCTTATGACCTTTGGGAGATAATTGAGACAAACATTGAACCTCTACCATTAAGAGCTAACCCCACGGTTGCTCAAATCAAACAACACAGTGAAGATGTTGCCAAGAAGTTCAAGGCTCTCTTCTGCATTCAGTCTACTATTTCAGATGCTATTTTCACAAGGATAATGACTTGCGAAATGGCAAAAGAAGCCTGGGATAGACTCAAAGAGGAATTCCAAGAAAGTGAGAGAACTAGACAGATGCAAGTACTCAACTTGAGAAGGGAGTTTGAGACCTTGAAAATAAAGGAAATTGAGGTGGTAAAAGACTATGCTGACAGGTTAATGAAATTGGTAAACCAAATCAGATTGCTTGGAGATGATTAGCCAGATAAGAGAGTTGTGGAAAAGGTGTTAATCAGTTTACCAGAGAAGTTTGAATCCAAGATTTCTTCGCTTAAAGATTCAAGGGACTTGGCTAGCATCTCTTTGGCTGAACTTGTGAATGCCCTTCATGCCACAGAATAAAGGAGATTGTTCAGGCAAGAAGAGCAAGTTGAAGGAGCTCTGATTGCAAAAGGAAAACAGAAAGCTCAAGCCAATTTTGGTGGAAGGAAAGCTCAAAACGAGAAGAATAAAGTAGGAGCTAAAGGCTCTGGCAAGGATACTAAGTATTCTCCATGTCCTCACTGCAAAAGGAAAGACCATTCACCCAAATGGTATTGGTTCAGACCTGGTGTGCAATGCAGGTCTTGCAAGCAATTTGGACATGTTGAAAAAGTTTGCAAGAACCAAAAGGAGAAGAAGGAATTGCAGCAGGCCAAAGTTGCAGAAGATCAGTCTGAAGAGCATCTATTTTCAGCTATATACTACACAACTTTCAGTAGGGTTGAAACTTGGTTACTTAGTAGTGGCTGCACTCATCATATCACTTGAAACTCAGATATCTTTGTGGTACTAAATGATCCTTACAGATCAAAAGTGAAAGTAGGAAATGGGAAGTGTGTTGAGGTGAAAGGAATTGGCAAGGTTTCAGTTCAGAAACCATCAGGTATTAAGTTTATTTCTGATGTTTTGTATGTGCCAAACATTGATCAAAATATGATTAGTATTGTCAATTGATTGAGAAAAAATATACCTTAATATTTAAGGATAGTTGTTGTACAATTTTGGATCAAAACAATCTGGAATTGATGATAGTGGAAATGAAGCATAGGAGTTTTCCTTTGGAATGGAAGAATGTTAACTTACATGCCTTTGCTAGTGTTGTGGTTGGGTCTGCATTGTGGCATAAACGTTTTGGGCATGCCAATTATACTTCACTCAAAAATCTGAATGAACTAGAGTTAGTGGAAAATATGCCAAAGGTGAGTGATGATGC